>DWFO01001461.1:0-15833 GCA_018246595.1 Mimoniades nurscia nurscia | reverse complement strand
GTGAAACGTGGGAATGTTCTACATTCCTCTGCCTACCTCTTCGGGGATTACAGGCGTGAAGTTACTTTTTTTTTATAAAAATATGTAATTATTTTTATTTCTTAACAATTGAATTTCTAAACCGTTTGAACAATTCTTGACTTATCCAGTGTATTAAATAAATTCACGTGAACGCTCCTTTTTTATAAATGTTAACATCACGCCTTTCATCCCGGAAGAGGTAGGCAGAGGAATGTAGAACACAGGACCTCCCGTTCGGCAGTCGCACCTGCAACCAACACGACTTAATATAAAAAAATTAAAAATAAATGCTAATTCGACTAAATGTACTATTCACCTATGTATGTATATTGTTTATTGTACTACAAGTATATACCTATCTTGTCATATTAACGCATTCAATTTTGAAAATAAAACCCACGATTACTTCGTCGATCATTGAAAAATAAGGCTTCGTGGGAGAGCATTAAATTCATTATAGGATTACGGTCATATTTAGAATGTAAAAAGGATAAGAATAGGAAAAAGTAGAGAATTTAAATTTAAGAATGAAGAACGGATTTTAGTCCTCTTACAAATCTAATTCCTCATAAAATTTTATACGCGTTTTGAAAATAAATATATTTTACCGTTACGGTGAAGGGGAATATCGCGAGGAAATCAGCGTACTTTAGGATCCTTAATAATGCGGTTTGAGGTATCCAAGTCCTGATAACCGTCACTTGGTCAGCGTAGCAGACGACTTCCTTAACCCTTCTTGTTCTGAAGGGAAACATGTGTCAACAGTAGAATGATAGATGTTTTGATGATGGCAATATTAAAAATAGTCTTAGTCTCTATGGTATGTTCTGCAGGAATGGCGGATGGGGTAGACAGAAGTCTCCGAAACGATAAGTAAGAGAAAAGAGAACCAGGTCTGTAAGGAGATGTTTGATCGGTGCTTGGTGTCTGGCGTGACGTTATTACAATAATAACCTTAACCACGGCTATATTTCCTTGAAGGGATAGGCATGAGAGTGCCACCTTCCTACGATTCACCAGTTATGTTGCAGTAATAACGAAAGTCTTCTGTAAGTGCTCTCGATGGCTGATATAGTATATTTAGATGGCGGGGTTCAAGTATAGTGAGCCATTGCGTCACCCGCAGTCTCTCACGGCCCACTTCCACTCACTTTCTCTAACCTTTGTGTGAACGCGCTGATCGAAATACCACCCGGGCGTCAAATTTTGCCAACGAACAGTAATACTTGAGCATCATAAGTGGGTCAAATTATTACGTGTGCAAGAGAAAATATATAATTGTATAAATAGCAAATAAGTAGTGTTCTTTTTCTCAAGGTATTAATACACTCTTTTCGCTATGGAATAAAGGTGGAAAATCAATTTTCAGAATAGCTAATATGTAGTGTTAGATTAATCTTAAAAAGTTTAATCGAAGAGATTTTTTTTTGATATTAGGTACTCGTGTTTGCTTCGTCAATTCTGAGGATTTCACAACCGTTTGTGTAAACGTTTAAAATGAAGCGAGAATAGAATATTTTATTCGCAGCATCAATATTTAGTTGCAGTTATTTTCAAATATTCCGCACAAACGCTCAAAAAAAAACCAAATAATATATTACATTACATTTCACTATGTTTAATATTGGGACGATAATAATAATAGTATAGATCTACGAGTATGTTAGTTCTTAGATTTCACTAAGTTTAATATTAGTATATTCGTATGTATCAGTGACCCGATAGGTGATTATTTATTTAACGAGCCACGGCGAGGATGGTATGAAACGCAAGCGCAGCGCCTGGCGACATTGAAAGTTGGCATTACATTACGTAACCCAAGAAACATCGGGCGAATGTATTGAATATCACACCGCGCCGCACGTGGCCGTCACTGCGTCCGCAGAGTACTTACATGATTTGACCGTCGTATCTGATTCTCATGTCGGGATACTGTATACGTATCTGCTTCTCCGGATATTCCCACCGCGGCCTTCTCATCATTCTCTTGTGAAGGTAACGTAACATCCAAACTGTGTTTCCCCGAATACGTAGGTGGAGAAGTGTGGTACTCCCACGTTTCACCATTTATATTATACGCTCATGGAATAGGGGGTAAGTCTAAGCCCCCACCACACACTTAGCCTTAGACCAACTGCTGGAAATTTTAAGTTTGAAAACTGCTGCCCGGTATCGAATTCGGAGTAATTTTTCCAGTATTAGCGTTAACAACCATAGTCAATGAGAAGGCAGTGTTGTGAAGATTCATGTCTATAAGTGACAGGTAGGACCTGGAGCCAAGTAAATAAAGAATGAACACTGAAAGCAAATACTCAATGGAATGTAAGAAATGTATGAAGTAATGTATGAAAGTATTGAAATGTTGCATAAATGAAGAAGGACACGAATGTAGAAAAAGTACACCAGGTCTGTAAAGATAGGTCATTGAAACTAAATGCTCTTTCTACTCCATAAATGTCCTCGTCCATGTAATGACGATAACCCAGTTATTTTAAAAGGAGTTCCGTGTCCAACAGTAAACTTTTCGATTCAAAATAATTCGCAAACTCTTAAAATCTATACTGTAGGCAATCTCTGCGTCTACTTCCAGTCTTTTGTTCACTTGAAGGTGCTAGTAGAAAAAGAACGAATGAAATTACCTATTTTAAGCGTGGGCGTCAGCTTACACAACATTTCCATATTTTAGGATTTGTGACGCACACCATCTGGCTGCATTAAGATGAGAAGTTGTGAACAAAAATAATTTGAATTCGCAAAGAAATAGTAAATGGAAAGGAAAGATATAGGTAAATAGTGAGAGAAGGAGAATTACACATAGTTATATGATCATTACATTTATTATACATTCATCTATGATCTATTACATGATCATTACATATTTAGTACTCAATGCTCTTTGTATACCCCGAAAGGGACCCGGAGTGATGATATTATAATCAACATTTTTAATAGTCTTATTGTACGTAAATGAGTGCGTTGAGAATAGTCGAAAATTGTGAGTTTGGTAAGAGTTAAAAATGGCGGGCGATACCGGGAGTGCCATGAAGGAAGTGTAAAAAGCGTTACTGACTCACCGCCACGGTGACATCACAAGTTATGACCCATCGGACATTTCCATAATAATAAAATTGAATCATTACTGTATCATCTGGACCGAGTACGCTCGTACTTAAATACACACATCATAGCACTTGTTTTAATCTAGCCAATGACAGCATTGTTAGAATTCAGCATCCACTTCATTAGTCAAGCGGTCAAATCCTGCCACGCCCCTCTTTAGAAAGTTATGTTGATTAAATATCGTACGAATTTCTGCACACCTTATAATTCTCCGAGATGGTTTTCAAAGTGTAAGAAGTTTGGCATTACGTAACCGGCTTACGGTCGATACAAGAGGATACGCTGATCCAGCAGTGGAAGTATAAATCCGAATCTAAAGCGGTGGTAGTTTCATTTAAAGTATAAAAAATGTTGTAATGAATCAATTTTGAGAAAATGTAATTTGAATTTGAATATGAATAAACGTAACTTCACGTCTGTAATCCCGTGATGGGGTAGGCAGAGGAATGCAGAACACTCCCACGTTTCACCGGTTACGTTTACGTCCCACTATGGAATAGGTGGTGACCTATTGCCATGCATCGGGCACATATCCAGACTCCGAACCATTACTAGAAAATCTAAATTAGAAAATTTTATAGTGTTTGACCCGGGAATCGAACCCGGGACCTCCCGATCGGCAGTCGCACTTGCAACCAACACGACCAACGAGGCAGTCAATGAATATGAATATGAATATAATACGTTATATTTTAACTCCCTAACGGCATATGTAATTACTGCTCACTAATCATTGTAATTATGATCATCATCATCAACCTCCTGAATGTTCCGCTATTGTATATAAGCGCGTCTTTTACAAAGACTTTTGATAATGTTATACACCAGTCAAAAAGTTGGCATTTTTCATTTCCCTTATATTATTATTGGTATCTCTCAAATGTTCAGGTCTACTCGCAGTATTTAAATTTATGATAAGAGCAAAATGTACTAATCTTAAAAGAACTTGACTTAAACAATACATTTCTATTTATTTTGTTGTAATACCTAATACCTATTCAATTGTATTTTAAATCGCTTCGAAAGAATGAGTATGATGCATTATGAAGAGATTCATGGATGTAAAAGAAGAGTGTCAGGTCTGCAAGGATTTGGTGCTTGACAGCAAGGATGCTGTTAGACGGTTGATTCTCACTGCCTATCCCGTAAGAATCTTCGCTTGACTTAATAATATAACAATAATTAAATAGTATGACAAGTACCTGTCCAAGGTTAGATTGTGAACGTGTTACGATCAGGTGTTACGAGTATGTAATGGAGAAAAGCCTAAATAAAAAGTTATGAAAAAAGGCGGTTAAAGTTTTTTCAAATAAAAGCAAAGATTTTGAAACAATATAGGTACATGCGTTTTTACGTGTCATATCTCCGTTGTAATTTCCTTCTCAACTCTCTAATCTATTATATGAATCGGTTGCTTTTACATCCTTTTCTGCATTGTGAGTCATTTTTGTTTTATATTGAAATGAGTAAGGGGTACAAGATCAGCTAACACTCGACTTGGCTGTTCATTCGAATTTTCATTAACGCTACCAGCGGTAAAACTCTGCAAAAGGTGTGTTTCTTAAGAAGATGGAATCGGATTCAACTCGCTCTTAAAATAAGCGATTAATATAATAATTTATATTGCTTTCAACATCATATTTGGGACATCGACTATAACTGATTTTAGGCTCAATAATATAGGTGGGCCGAATATATAGCGGCGATAACCTCAGATATCCAGTGTGGTTATCGAAGACGTTAACACTCTCTTCCAAATGTAGGTTACCTAAATTGTGTGACTATAATGTCTTATCTCTTGTTATTATTAGGTATTACTTAAAACACTTTGATCATTATTTTATTACATGTTAGCAGAGTGGTTAAATACGAGTATGTTGTGCGTTAATGCACGTACATATTTTTTTGGAATACAATGTTTAATTTCGTATCTATCCGAGCTCCTTTTTCTCTCACCGAACTCAAGTCTCACCGAATGCAAGGTGGTCGCGGCGGAGACTTCTATTTTGAAGCATACGTGATTCAAGTCTCCCCTGCATCAGCGCGATCGAGATGTTCACTTATTTTTTAATTTAAAATGTCGTCTTCATTCAAACGGTTTCCTCGTGACTAAGGGTCATGGACATCCGCGGTAATTTTTCGTAGAAAATCCTTCTGAAACACCAAAGGATCTTTCGTCAACAAATGCTTTCATAAAGGGGTTTTTTAGGTTTTTATGAATGTCATTTGAATTTAAGATCCCAGAGTATAGGTTCTATCATTACCTACGCTGTTGAATGTTTTCAATCTCTTTTAAATTTGGAGGGTACTTGACAATTAATTCAAATCCATCGATCATGTTTGGTAACAGACACATGTATTTCAATGCACGTTCAAAATATTAATGACGATAATGTTTAATATAAACGTATAAAACGCTACTGTTTCTTAAAATAAAATTAACATATTTTAATATTATTATTAAATCAAGTTGTTACTTGTCGGAAGTTGGATTTTCAATTATGCATAGTTTGTTGATTATATTATAACAAAAATTTAATTGAAAAAAAAATTGTGTGTAATGACATTTATTGAATAAACAAAAAACTTTGGGCCAATGAAAAAAAATTAAGGAAAATTGATTGGCATAATAAAATTATCCATTCAACAAATACTTTTAAAGGTAAATACGATGGCGGAAAATTAAGAAACTGAAAAAAATGACATCTAGATCAAACGCTTTTTAATATAACTATGGATAAAGGAAATGCACCTGCTTTTGAAATAGTGATTAAATTTGTACATATGTATAATAAGCTTCTGAGTATGATACGTATGTTTTGAGCCCCATACTTGGTAAATAGTTTCATCCATATTGCAAACAACATACCAAAAAGTATATCTAACCAAATACATTGCCGGAATCGAATCCGTAACACTCTTTTTAAATACGTGCCAGGGCTATATGTTTCAAGTGTCAGCTTGTTTTTACAAACTAGCCGATACACCTGATTTCATCTGCGTTTTTATAATATATTTTATGTACAGAGAAGAAAGCAAAAAAATATTACGGACGAAAATAATGCTGTTAATCATAAAAAACGCTTTAAATTATAGTTTCTTAACATTTTAATAACTTTACATTAAACACATATATCGTAATATTTTTTTTCTGATAAAGATAAAGTTTCTAAGAAGTGAAACTGAAAGTAATTGATCAAAATTTGACCAGTAGTTTTAACGTGATGCGCGCAGAGTGGTAGGTCTATATAATTTCATTTTATATGTAGGTATATAGAATGTACATAGATCAGTTGACAAGGAAATACTTTTCCTCCATAGCATGTGGATAAAATGTTGGTTCCTACAAAAATACGTATAAAAATCAACCATTAAAATTACATTATTTCTTTGATAAATATTTGAGGAACATACATTGTAATTAAAATGCTTGTGTTCCAAACAATGATTCACATAATGAATTGTATGATTATTAAGAATTATGATAAACAGTAATCAGCTAATTAAACCGAGTTGAAAAAAAACAAGTACTTTTATGGCTTTTTACGTTAGTATACGTACCGTTTTATTTTTTTAATTAGTGAATAAATAAGTCTATGTTTTTTGAGCTTTAATAACGCGGCATAGGCTATTGTAGGGTGGAAAGATATTTAAACAACTTACTGGTTTATGGGGAAATAGGATAAAATTGTTTTAAATAAGAATTCCGGAGACCATGGGTATTGGTTAATATGGAAAACGGACGAATATCGTTACTCCAGGTCCCTTACGGGGTAGGTAGGGAACAACGAGTTTCACATGTCTGTCCCTACGGTCCAGACTTACTGTTTCTTCAATGAAAAAAAAAGAAGAATAAATAAAGAAACAATATAAGAGATGAAATCAGAATGTAACATATTTAATTACTAATAATTACTAATGTAACATATTTAATGCACGTTTAGTTGAATAACAGTATTAAATTCCCTTGGAACAGTTACTATCAGAACAATCGTAGCACTTAAGATAATACAGATCGAAGAAAACTATGTCGCGACCTTGGAACATGCCGTTACAAAATAATGATAACCCCGGCGGGAATCGAACCGGCTATCGCTCGAGATTCGGCTGTTGCGCAACCGGAATACGTCGTAAACGTAAACAGTTGACGATTGAGCACATTTATAAATAATATATGCGGCATATTACAACGTACGCTTATGTATCTCTATGTGTATATTAATATGTAGTGATAAGAATTTCGCTTATGATAATACTTATACATTTTGTTGCTGCAAGTGTTGTGTAAATATATTGTATAAATTTGTTTTAAATAACATAAACCGACTGAATAATAAGACAGGGATTCTAAAAAATATTTGATATTTGACAGCTAAAAGAAATTTGTCAACGACGTAATGATGCTTATATGGCAGTATATAAAGTTATGTATATGGTATTTTATAAAATAATTAATAAAAAGTGTGTCGATGGTCGTGTTAGTTACAAGTGCGACTGCTGATCGAGAGGTCCTGGGTTAAAATCTCGGCTTTACTGGATTTTTCTACCTTACATTTTCTATTGTTATGGAAGTATCCTGGTGAATATGGTGGTGACCTATGCTATAGTGGGACTGGTGAAACGTGGTAGGTAACTACAATCTTCTGTCTAACACTTTGTTGATAGGTGTGATGTTAATTTATTTATTTCATTCGTGTAATAGTTATCCTCATAAATAAGCACGTACGCACGCACGACCGTACACGCACGCATGCACACATGCACGGATCCACGCACACATGCACGCATCCGTACACTCACACTCTAACATGTGCGCACGTTACAAGATCATTTCCTGTCAATAACACATAATGAAAGTAGTCAATAACACATAATGAAAATACAGTCAATAAATAAATATATTGGGACATTTCCACACATGGTCATCTGATCTCAAAGTAGATGGAGTCTGTGTATGGTAATCAGATGGCTGACGAACTACAAAATTTGTGAATACTCTTTTTACACTGAAACGACAAATGCTCGTGCTCAATATATAAATAACTATCTTGGGTGAGTATCGAACACATTACCCGTGGATCAGCTGTCAGGTTCACTAACCACTAAACTGCGCCAACAAACCACTGGGTCAGTCAAAGGGCAAATTGCATCACTGTTTTTAATTTCCTCTCTACAAACATACCCAAGCCAATAGGTATTAATAACAGAGTTCAGTACTTACCTAGGTACGCAGTTGTACGAGTATGCAGCTGTTAATAACGCCATGGCGAGTTTTCCCCATCGATTACTAGAAAATTGTTTACTCAGAACTATTTTTATTGAACGCGTGAAGTGAAGGTATGAAACGTCGAGAAATTCTTGCTGTTACTACCTACGCATTTCCTTGATGAGATTTTTTATCGATATTTCTGTTGAATTGAAAAAAGAAAGACTAAATCAGTTATTTAATGTTATTTACTTTTAACTAGTAGCATAGCAGATATATACATACGAGTATATAAGCGAATGTTGATTGAAGTATGTTTGATACTGATGGGGAAGGTAGAAGTATTCGACAATTAAGATAGATAAATAAACTAATTACAATAAAGCAATTTCCTGTAACTGGTGAAATGAGAGTGTACTACGCTTGTGTACCTACTACTTCGGGGATTATAGGAGTGATGTTACGTTTTTGAACAATTTAATTATTATGTCGCATCAGGTTGTACCATGAAACAGGTGAATGTTGATGTGATGGACAAAGAAAATCTAGTTTTAATTGAATGAATTACGCTTCGTTTGTAATAGCGATGTCAATTGTATTAAAGTAAACATATACATTTGAAGCCAAGCGGTAGTTTTTACGATAAAATACGAAAAAAAAACACCATATTAATCTACGTGGTCAAGTTTTATATAAAAAAATGTTTCACGGTTTTTAAAAGTGCTTGTGTTTTGTGACGAGATGTGTGCGGCTCGTCAGTTTTTTTCAATTCAATTGAATACCGCGCCGACATTTCCTGTTTTTAAATCAATTTTGTTTGCTACCACGCAGTTCCTTTGCGAAAATTTCTAAGACGGAAAAAAAAGCACTTTTAGCAAACAGGAACCTTTGTAATTTTAGACGAAAGATATGTTTAATTTTTTTTTGGTTTTTAAGGATGCAGATATAACGATATTATGAAACAATTTGCCTTTTTAGTTGTTATAAATGTATTGAAAAAAAAAATCTTTCTAATTCCTACCTTTGTAACCATAGATCGTAACAGCCTCGTTGCCGATTGCCGATCGGGACATCCTGGGTTCAAATCCCGGGTAGGGTACTATTGGATTTTTCTAACTTAGATTATCTAGTAGTGGCTATTCCATAGGTGGGACGTATACATAACTGGTGAAACGTGGGAATGTATTACACTCCTCTACCTCTTCGGGGATTACAGGCGTGATGCTACGTATTATGCGTATATGATTTTCTTATACAAAATATATAATCAATTAAAGAAAAGCGTTTTGATCACATTCATAGCAGTAATGAGCTTTCCCTACACAATGAAGTGCGATATATAATATTATAACGGACAAGAAATTATTACAAAAAAATTGGTTCAGTTAATAATTACAATAAATAATTTTGTACAATTAGGTAATTATTGTTCTCTCCTACTCTTATCCTCATGACGTCAAGGTAAAAATTAACGCATGAATTGCGTTCCCAAATTTCCGATTACGTCAATTTTCATTCGCAGTAACAGTATATTGTTTTGTATAAATTGGAACTCGCAAGCAGTTTGCAGTGTTCGATTATTATGCGGTTATAGCTACTAGAAGTCTACTAGCAGCTAACTTCTAGAATTAAACCTTCCACTCGGGGGGTCTTGGATTACTCATAAATCATAACACGCATTAAAAAATTGTGTATATAAAATTGAATATTATTTACTGTAATAATTATGGAAAGCAATCTGATAAAATCTGCATACCTTATAGATTTTCATAATGCTTATTAGGGGATGTAATGACTGCAGTATCGCGCTTGGGCAGAATAGCAGACTATGGTCTCAGCCCGTCTCATTCTGAGAGGAAATCTGTGTCCCAACAGTGGAACGGTAAAAAGGTAGATTTTTATGAACATTTTATTGTCATCATCATCCTGTTGCGGTCCATTGGTGAACAACAGCCTCTCTAACTCTTCGTTTCACACTTGCCAGTTCTTTACGTTTAAATTGTGAACGAGTTGTACATAGATATACATAGTATGAATAAAACGGTCTTTCTCTGCACTAGAGGCGGCTAAAAAATGTTTTCCCTGTACAATCGTTGGCATTCATTTATTCTCAGCACTATCTCGTCCTTGCGAGGGCAACTTTCACACGACTCCCGCTTTGCTGATAGGCTGATTACACACTAGACTGCTGAGAACAAACCAACCTTTCTTACCACGGAAAACCTGTAGGTAAAACAAGTTTTAATAGCCAGGCCAGATATTAAGGCATTGTCTTTTGATCTCAAACTGCCAAGACCAAATATCGCAGTTTGGAACCTGGAGTGGTGTAGATGGCAGGACATCTTTATACCTGTCAGCCTGATTAAATCCACGCTGGATATAGTCCTCCCCTAGAAAACCTACTGTTTTTTTTATTTGCTTTTCCTAGCCAATAGTTCAACGTCAGTTTCTAATTGAAACTACATAATTTGACCTATTGGACAATTAATCTATTACCTAATCACAAGTGAGTACCAATAATCTTAACTAAAGAAAAACTAATTGATTTTATAACCTGAATAATTAAATTTCAATATTGATTAACGTTAAATAATGCCCAAGTAGCGCCGTGAGCGTCTGACCTTAACGTCCTTACGCGTTAAAGTCAAAACAACGTAAAAGAAACGCATACCTATTTAACTTTTAATTTTAGTGGCGTGAGTCATTCAACTTGTTAACAGTAGTTTTTCTCACGATAGTTATATTGTCCAGTCTTATTTTGCGCTTAAATCGATTTGACGTAATGGAATTATTCAAATAGACATTTGCTGAGGGCCGTCGTGCTATACTTAGGCGAGTTTTATTGAGAACTGCAAACCGAGTGTAACGGTATGATTAATGCATTATAATTAAGGTCTAATTTGGAATAACATTACGTTACGCTTGTATTTTGGCGAAGGCATGAACAGAGGATTGGAGTACCTACTCACCCGTTTCACCAGTTACGCCGACGTACTAGTAGGAATTTTAAGTTAGAAAAATCCAATAAAAGTATGGTTAAAACACATTACCAACATGTCCTTGTGTATGTTCCTTGAATATACATATATGTACTTTTTAGTAATTTAATAGCTGGAGAGCTGTGTTGTTAGCCTTGAACACATCTGTTAATACATCATCTTGAAGCTCCCATGCTCAAATAGATACATTTTTACATGATCTGTGAGCTCATTTTGTCTTATGGCAGTCATGGTTTGTGTAACTCACAATCATTCTTAAAAAAATATCCGATTTCTTTTTTTATAAATATCTCTCTTATTAATTTTATCTTATCTCATTTTCATTCCTTCATTCCTTCGTTCCTTCGTTCTTTCGTTCCTTCATTCCTTCATTCATTCATTCATTCTTTCATTTCATTTTATTCTCAAAGTAAACACATTTTACATTTGTAGGTCACGTACCTATGCTTTTCGCTATGGCTCTACTGGTTTTGTATCTATTTAAACTTATTCTTTATGAGCTTCACTGCTTCATCAGCTTAAATCATTTTGTCACAGGACAATCTATTTTTAATTTTGATCAAACAATTGACATAACCTAACGACAACATCTTACTCAATGCATGTTAGCTCCGTCATGGGGCAGTTTTTTATTCGGTGGAAATGTTTAAGTTAGTATCGTTATACTTTAACGCTAAGTCCGTTACGGGGTAGACAGGGAGCATTGAGTGCCAAATATATTTATTATATATTATATATATTATATATTATTATATATTCTTTGGGAAATCATAGTCATCATCATCAGCCTATTTTCGTCCACAGCTGGACATAGCCCTCACCCAGGAGCTCCATCGATACTTATCCTTACAGGATTGTATCTTTATTGTCATTAACTATTTCAGTTTATAACATTATCAAATGGGCCGGGCAGAAGTCCTGTAAAACAGTCGGCTTTAAAGCAGCGATGGCATGTTCAGAGGTTTTCTCGTTGTATATTTTTACTATTTCAAAACAATTACTTTGAATTAATGATGGTACATAAACATACATCATTTCTGCATTATTTAAGAACGAATAAGAATTGCTTTACGAGTAACTAGCTTATACAATCCGCGGCGAAATTTTAACATTAACTTAAAATTAGAATCGCTAACAAACAATAATTAAACTTACAATACTGTAAATATAGAGTGTCTTAAATTCGTAAATAATTACCACTTTTTGCTGTTTTTAATATTTTTATAATTTTATTACGTGTTATCATGTATTTATGTAACGTGCACAAAATGCAAGATTATTCTTTACTGAAAATAAATCTTATTTCTTTGAGTTTGGTTCTAAATTTACTACAAACTTCATAAGTTTATATTCTGTGTACTTTATGTCCTCATGTGTTCGTGCGAGCAGGAAGTGAGACGAGTTACAGATATTGTGTAGAGTACGATCAGGATAGAGAAAAACTTTAAATGTGTATGTGTTATTATTAATTTATAAAAACAATAAAAATATATGGAGAGAGTAATTATTGTAAAAGAAGCATGTAAAGTTTGCAAGGAAACAGACATTTGATACTCGATGTTCCCCACCTATCCTGTAAGATCCCTGGTGTAACGGTATAGTAATAATAATACCTTATATGCAGCAATAGAAGCTTGAACATCAGGCGACAGTTTTCTTTTTTTTCAAGAAAAAATAGATAAAACTGTGTTACATAAATGCCCTTTAACATTAACAAAGCTAACTTATTCGTTTTCTGAACACGTACATATGTAAGTAACCATTTAATGAATATTCACAGACGACAATGAAAGTTTAATACTTTTTCTTTAGCACTGTTTATCAAAAATATTCCAAACATAATCACTGAATACTCACTCTTAAAATCCTCTTTGTTCAATTATCATGTTACCTTTGCTACCTGGGTTTTTAAAATTGAAAGAATTTTTCATGGCTGTGGGCTTAAACCCATTTACACAATGGAACGTATGAAATAGCTGGTAAAACGTGGGCGTCACTATACTATGCCTACCCCACCTGGGGATCATCAGCGTGAGGTTACGACACGTACATAAATTATATTTCGTGTCTATTTCCATTGAAAGTGTTGTATGTGGTCTCCAGTATCTGTATGTATATAGTCTATCTCAATGATTATATCGCGAAATTCGCTCTCCAAACGCTGCAACGAGGTTCGGTGCGAATTGGCGCACTTGTTTGTGTATGTATGTGTGTATGTTTCATTATAATTAGTATCTTCTGCGTCTTACCTTTTACTGTCATGACATCATACTACTACGTAGTTCATTATTGTAATTGTACACTACATGTATATGTAGCGGTGTGTTTGTATAATACACTTACACATGTTATAGAAAGTGTTAGAAATAGCCGTAAAATTACAGGCGGATATAATCCCTCATGATGCAATCTGCGGTTTCTTTTGTATTGTTCTACAATATTGGATTTGGAATTTTTCGATATTGGAAACTTACAGTATTGGAATTTTTCCATATGTCGCCTGATAAATATCTAATTAAGATTTACTGCTATATTAACTTATCTTTAACATTATAAGTATTGAATCATGTATTTTAATTGTTATTATTTTTCACTTTATCTATTAATGATAAGCTGATAAACAACCCCGAAATATTGGGTGAGTTATTAATAGACTTTTAGCATTATCGAGAACAAAGATGGAAAATATGATTGTCAATATGAATGTCAATATGTTACTATTTAAGCTGCACAATATATGTAAGCTACATAGCTTGTTTTACCCCATGTAGCGGCAATGAGTTAGTGTATGACAGTACAAATACTATGTGTAAATGTGGTCAAGAAACGTGTGTTATGTGATTCAGTACAGACACTCGTTTTGGACTAATATAATTTATTACTTTCATAAAACCACACCAAGTCCCTTACGATGTACATACATAGATGGAGAGTGGCACCCAGTGCTAAATTTAACAATTGTCACATACCTCATTATTTATTTAAATGTAATGTAAATTATTAAAAACAATCTTATAGTAGCACTTTTGTGCTCACAGCATTAATCGACCCTCTTAAGCTGGTGAGGTTTTATCGTGGACACCTCTCAAATCGAATTACACGCTCGCAACAATAGACCACCGATCCAAGATGGCTAGGAAAAAGAAAACAAAATTAATTGGCAGGGGCCAATTCAAAACGTTTGTAGCATTCGGCGCAGACCAAGGTCGTAATGGTGATCTCACTAACCTTTTTTTTTCAACACATAACTATTACACGACCAAAATTAAACATCCCATCTGTCTACGGTATTGGGAATGAAATTCGGAAAACTATTACGCGTTGCAAATGGTCGGGTAAAACGACTAGCGGTCGCACGTTATCCATTGTAAAGTCGTTTCAAATCACCGTGGCGTTTGAATCTTTCAAATCGCGACCTTAATGTGTTGTAATAAGGATAACGCGTCGCGTCTTGGTGAATATTGACAAGTGTATCTAAACAGCCATCTTTGAATATTTCATGTTGTCGAAATAGTTTATTTTTTGTTTGTGTTTTTTATTAGGACGCCAGTTTTTGTAAGCGTCTCATTTTCACGACGCCATTTTTCATCGAGGCCGCTGAGACTGCTCTCGAACGATGTGTTCGTGATAAAACATATGTTTTTTATCACATTATTATTTCACAGTCGCGTTGGTCGAGAGACTGCTGATCAAGAGGTCCTGAGTTCAAATCCCGGATCGCTTATTAATGGATGTTCCTAACTTAGATTATCTAATAGAAAATGTCTAATGTTCTGAGTCTAGATTTGTGCCCCGTGTACGGCAATAGGATCACCACCTATTCTATAGTGGGACGTAAAAGTAACTGGTGAAACGTGGGAGTGTACCTACTACACCTCTCTGCCCACCTTTTCGGGAATGTTGTTATTTCATAGATGTTGGTAATAGAAGTTCATTTTGTTGTTGTTATATTGTCCATCAGAAGTTTGAAAAATTCGCTAAGTAAAAATACAAGATTTATTATCTTTTTTAAAAGAAAAGAAAAAAAATCTGCAATAAAACTATTTAAATTAGAAAAGTTATTCAAGTATCCCTACTGTAATTTACGAAACAGAAATAAGCGAAAAAAAAACAAATTAAAATGCACTAAAAAATAAAAAATTCAAATTTGTCAAAGTCAATCAAATTATTACGATAATATATAATGTACCTAGGTACAATTATTATTCTTGGAGTCGGTGTCAGCCAGGGTAGGTCTTCCACCCGGTGCAGGTGTTCTCGGGGCATGGTTGCTTCGGGAGTTACTTGCAACTCGCACCACCGGGTCGGGAGGCCGGATCAGGGGTGTGCCGCATGTGACTGCACAGTCGACACCGCGGCGCACACCTTGGCTGAATGCCCGAGGTGGACGGGTCAGCGCGCCGCGCTGGCTGCGGTCGTCGGTCGCGACCTCTCGCTGCCCGCTGTGGTCAAATCCATGGTTGGCAGCGGGGAGTCGTGGCGAGCGG
>DWFO01001460.1:0-15843 GCA_018246595.1 Mimoniades nurscia nurscia | reverse complement strand
AATTTAGTAGTGTCCGACCCGGGAATCGAACCCGGGACCTCCCGTTCGGCAGTCGCACTCGCAACCAACACGACCAATGAGGCAGTTCTCTGAATATTAGAATATAAGAATTGTATAAGTACAAAAGCTTTTGCTCAAAACTTTACGTCTATTCAAATAATTCATATGAAGATTAAGTAGTGTATTTTCACCAGTTACGGTTACGTCCCACTACCCTAATCTCTTCAGGGATTACAGTCGTGATGTTACGCACTCTATGCCCATGTTAAGTTATACTGCGCTATACACTAGTCATGTATAATATTGATAATTATAAGATAATTAAACAGTATACGAGTACACTCCTAATATTAGTATTATAAGTAAATGCTTTAGCTAGTTCATTTAACGCAATTGTTTATATGACCTCTGGATACTTGATAAGGGTCGAGACGAGCCATTGATAGTTAATTATTCCACACAAATATAGGTAACCAGTATAAGACGGACAATTAAAGAATATTGATCGCTAGTAAATTAAATTTATAACTAGATTGTGAAGCTTTACGAACTAGGATTAAAATGGTTAATGTTGCCGTTTTAGGAGCCGGAATTAACGGTCTGGCTTGTGCCGTTAAAATTAAGGAGAAGTACGTGAATATTAATGTGAGTGTTAATTATTGATACAAAAAACATTAAGAAGAAAGCTTCAAGAGATGTTTTATTTAATAGTGTTTGCAGAATTTAAATTATATTTACTTAACTCTTGCTGTAACGTTTAGGGAAACCATCGTGAAGAAACCAGTATTTCTAAGAGTTGTCAACAACTATTTCTAAGGCGCACTTAAAACTTAACAACGCGCACTTTTCCTGATTACTGGATAGCCATGCCTTTTTTATTCAGTAAGGAGATCCTTCTGGAACAGTGTCCAAAATAAAAGGATGAATCGTGACGATGATAATATGCTTACAATTACAGTAATTTTTATAATTTAATTACAGTATTAGACTGAAATACTCATCTCAAGTTCACATAAAGCAAGATAACGATTTTTTTTGGCTGAAATCGAAATCCGCCGTTAATTGTCTTCGTATGTTAAGGCTTTAACAATATTGCAGGTTACAATATTTTCAAATGAATTTACACCCAATACGACGGGTGACGGATCTGGAGGCCTCTGGAATCCATACTTATGTGGAGAAACTTCAGAAAGTTTTCTCACGTAAGTTTTCAAGTGTGCTCTATACGTGCATATTATTTTTTAAACTTATAAATGATTTGTATATCGTCTATATAGCCAGACTAACAATATAAACATCTAAAAAAATTTAGAAAATTCGTACTGGTTAAAATATAACTGCATACATATTACCTATTGAAATATAGTGATTGCTATAACTTTGAGATTTCGCTTGAAATATTAGTTAAAATTATTTTCTTTTTAATTACCTTGGATTAATTTTCAGGAAATGGGGTATGGAAACTTATCAATATCTCCACAAGTTGTGGCAGGAAGGAGGATACGATATCTGTCTCATGCCGATGTACGAACTCTTTAGAGAGGACAGAGAGTTGCCTCAACACAGCTGGGCGAACTTAGTTTTTGGCTACAGAACACTGGATCAGGAACAGCTGGATAAGTTGAATAGATTTTACACTGTTAAATATAAGTAAGAATCAAAAATTTTTAAGTCGCCGCAAAGAGGTAGAAAAAAAGAAACACTGTCTATGGTGCAAGGTTGTAATATACCTACCTACTTACTACGCTGCTATTTTCAGTATCGCCAATACAATACAATACTATAAGAGTTATTAGATTCATTTATTCGTACAGCAAGTACCTAAGCATAGTACATATCATCAATCAATTAATGGCCTTTGCGTCTATTCCAGACGATTTATGATGCAGTAGCTCGACACTTTTTTTGGTGACTAAAGAGCCCAATGCGCGATCGGCAGTGACGTCCACACCAAGTGCAAATTTGTGAAGTGCCAGATGGGTTGGTGTTCATTTCCTGATGTTTTGCTCTTTTCTGGGCTAGCACATTGAACCAGGCTCTGTCGTGGAAGTTCCGACCCTCTTCTATGCGGTTCCTCCATTTACTTCTGTCCGCCGCGATATTCTCCCACTCCGTATGCTTGATGTTAAAAGACGTTAGATCACGACTAACGCAGTCTTTAAAGCGAAGCAGAGGACGCCCGGCACCTCTTTTAGCGTACGCCACTGCCCCGTGCAAAACCCTCCTAGGTACACGTGAAGTTCTCATGCAATGCACATGCCCTAGCCAACTTAGACGTCGTTGTTTAAGTAAGGCGGTCAAACTAGGCAGCTGTGCTCTCTTGAGAACCTCTTCGTTCGTGAGCTTGTCTTTCCACGAGACTCCGATGATACTGCGTACGCAACGCATGTGGAAAGCATTGAGTCGACGTTCCTGCTTTGCGTACGAGGTCCATGTCTCGGCTCCATACAAGAGAATGCTTAGGATACACGCTTGGTAAACCAAAGTTTTCGTGCGAACTGTAAGGTGATAATTATCCCATACTCTTGTACGAAGCTTCCCAAACATGGTCGCCGCTTTGCCAATACGTGTGTCGATTTCCACGTTAAGTGAGAGATTGCTCGTCACGGTTGATCCGAGGTAACAGAAGTTTTCTACAACCTCCAGTGGCGTACCGTTTAGCATTAATACTGGTTTTTCTATGCACCCTTGGGCAAGTATCACGGTTTTCTTAACGTTTATGGTCATAGAGAACAGGTCACATGCATGGGAGAACTTATCCATTATAGACTGAAGGTCGTTAGGAGACGTTGCAATAAAGGCAGCATCATCGGCAAACAGAAGACTGTCCACATAAAGATCTTCACGGTAACGCTTTACTCTTAAAAGAGAGGTGTTGTAAAAAGTGCAATCGGCCCTCGTGTGCAGATGGATGCCTTGTTGGTTGTCGCCAAAAGCAGCCCTAAGAAGCAGCGAGAAAAATATTCCGAACAGGGTAGGCGCCAAAACGCAACCCTGCCGTACGCCTCTACGGATGGTAAACGGATCAGAAAAGGCACCGTCAAAAGTAAATGATCCTTTCATTTCATCATGAAATGATTTTATCAGTCTAAGGAGCTTTGGCGGACAGCCTATCATCTCGAGCGCAGCATATAGCCCTTGCCTGCTCACAGTGTCGAAGGCCTTGTTAAGATCGACAAACGCGATGTACGTTGCTCTCTACATTTCTCTTGAATTTGACGGAGTGTAAAAATCATGTCGATAGTTGACCGCCCAGCTCGGAACCCGCATTGAGCCTCGGGGTATACGCGATCGGCAAGCAGTTGTAGTCTGTTAAGGACTACTCTACCCATGAGCTTACCGACAGCACTCAAGAGACATATGCCACGATAGGAGTTACAGTCTCCACGGTCTCCCTTCCCTTTGTAGAGGGTAACAATATTGGCATCTCGCATATTCTGAGGCACCGCACCCTCGGACCAGCATCTAGCCAGAAGATTATATAGAAGATGGGCAATGAAGTTAAATTTGAGGGTCTCTGGATAAACGCTATCTCCACCAGGACATTTGCCGCACTTAATCTGCTTTATAGCATTATTGAGTTCTGCTGCTGTGGTTTCCTTGTCTAAATCATAGCAGATGGCCAGTTTAGTAATGGAATCTAGAGCTTCTGGCTGTTAATATAGACTGGAGTAGTGTAAATAAATGACCGTGTCGTCAACTTCCTTCAGTAAAGCAGCTTTTTTGGGAACAGGACCGAGAGCCTGTTTTATGCCAGAGAAGACACCGCTGAAATTATCCAGATCCGCACACTGCTGAATGGTCCGACACAAATCCAGCCAATATTTGTTTGCAAAGAAACGCGTATTACGCCGTAGTGACTTGGCCTTTCTGAGTTTTTCACGTGTTTTGGGATTTGGATTTATGCGGTGGTTGAAAGCAGCAAGGCGCTTCGATTCGAGTAAAGGCTTGAGGTCTTCGATGTTGTGTGCAAACCAGTCTTTCGACTTGTTGTTATGACGCCCGAAAGCTTCGATAGCCGTTTCTACTAAGGTTTTCTTTAAACGTTTCCACTCGTCCTACAGCGAGACATTGTGGTCCCAAGATGACGATTGTAATTGTACCAACTTTCTGAACGACTCAACCGAATTTGAGAAAGATTAACTTTATGCTTCCCAACCGGTCTTGAAGAGTGAATTCTTTTAGGCGTTATAGCTATGCTCGCTACTACGAGAGAGTGTTCCGTGTTGCAGTCAGCACTTTGAAAGGAGCGGGTGTGGTGAACGTAAGGAAGCCCTTTTTTGCTGGTTAATATCAGATCAAGCTGATGCCAATGTCCAGAGCGCGGGTGCCTCCAGGATACTTTATGCATAGATTTGCCTTTGAAATAAGAGTTGGTAACACACAGTCGGTAGCTAGAACAAAACTCAAGTACTCGCTGGCCATTTTCGTTCATTTTACCAATACCATGGTTACCGAGGCAATCTTGCCAAGCGGTGTTAACCCGACCGACTCTAGCGTTAAAATCTCCCAGGATGTACAGGTGGTCACTAGAAGGCACCGAGCGTATGGTTTCAGCTAGCTGTTCGTAGAAACGGTCCTTAGCCTCTGGGTTTGAGTCCAATGTTGGAGCGTATGCGGAAATCAAGGTAATAAACCCGGAGTTGCTGATGATGCGCATAATCATTAATCGTTCCGATATTCCCCGAGGTGTTTCAATAGAAGTCAAAAGGTCGTTACGGACAGCAAAACCCACGCCGTGCTCACGTTTGGCAGTCTGATCTTTGCCCACCCAGAAAAAGGTGTAATTATTTTCTCTTATAGAACCAGTATCAGGTAGTCTAGTTTCTTGAAGAGCAGAGACACCGATGTTTAGTCTCGTCAGTTCAGCATCAATGACGGAGGTTTTGCGCAGATTTTGTGCGCAACCTGAGCCTCCGCAGGACTCTGGGAGGCCAGTCCTCATTGTGCGGACGTTCCATGTCCCTAAGCGCATGGAAAAGCGTTTCTTTTTGTATTTTGAATTTTTCATATTAAACACAGGTGTCAATATTTACAGCACCGACTGTCCAGATATTATCTAGTGTTTCCTACACCCTAAGGAAACAAGTCAGAGCTGAGGCGGACCAGTACCCTATTGGCCGGGGGCTGCCCAGCTGAAGCGGGCGGTGACTGGTCAGTGGACCTACGATGGGCCCTCCCACCGTCAGGAATGACCCCTAGCGCCCGCACTTACGCCTATTCGCGCGGACTTATAACTGGTTACTGCCATTCCCCGTGTTGATTTCTATGCTGTTGTGAGGCATAGGTGAAGTGTCCTCTCCACTGATACTGCATTGCCTGGGAATTGAATTGTAAAGGTGCAGGTTTTCCCACCGCTTACACCTTTCTTTCGACCTCGCCAGCCTGTCCCACAGGAACGACAAGTCGATACGTGTGGGGCTGGTTCGGTTGTAGGACCTGACTCGCGTCTAACGGAGATACCGTACCGGGTTTGTCTTGCAGAGTTTTCCTTCTCTGAGTGCTGATGGAGTGCACGTGCACGTCTACCTTATTCGCCTTCTACGAAACCTCAGTAGGATAGAGGGGAATCCAATTCTACTCCGCCGGGATCCCACGGCAAAGTACATATACCTACATATTTGATATTCGCCTAAAATTATTATCATCAAGTGTCTAAATTTTCATCGAGAAAAAAATCAAAATTAAAGTAGTTACATAATTTTGACTGCCTCGTTGGTTATGTTGGATGCGAGTGCCGACCGGGAGGTCCTGGGTTCAAATGGCATCAGTTTCTAATTTAAATTTTCTAGTAATGGTTTGTAGTCTGGAAATATGCCCG
The DNA here is from genome assembly GCA_018246595.1 of Mimoniades nurscia nurscia. Classification (NCBI taxonomy): domain Eukaryota; kingdom Metazoa; phylum Arthropoda; class Insecta; order Lepidoptera; family Hesperiidae; genus Mimoniades; species Mimoniades nurscia. Next base: position 10,022 of record DWFO01001460.1, on the reverse strand, counting down.
GTGTACGTCAATAGACTCACTACCTATTCCCTAATAGGACTTACCTAAACATAACTGGTGAAACGTGGGAATGTACTACACTTCTCTGCCTACCTCTTCAAGAATTCCAGCATAATATTACGTTACGTAATTTTGATGTACTTATTCATTGCTTGCAGGGCAGGCCGTACCTTCACAACTTTCGTAGTGTACCCCCCTACAATGTTAGCTCATCTTTACGAAAGGTTTATGAAAGCTGGTGGTAAAGTGGTCCAAGCGAAACTGATTTCGTTGAACGACCCTAGATTGAAGGACTATGACGTAATTGTGAACTGCACTGGACTAGGTGCCCGTGCGCTGGTGCCAGATAAGAATGTGTTCCCGATTCGGGGACACGTAATGAAGGTATAGTGTATAGTGTAGACGACAAAAACGATTTACGCACGACGTTCCTGTTTATTTATAACAAAAATTCTGTCGTAATTATATATTATAAGAAATTTTAACTGTCGAATCAGGACTTCAGGAGCCGGTAGGTATGACCTGGTCATACAATACAAGAATTAAGCGCTATCTATTCAGTATTTTTAAAGCTGATATAAAAAAGTTTTCGCTATACTTCATATAGGTAATCAAACTTCTAATTTTTCATTGTGTTTTTATAACATAGGGGTGCAATCAATAAATGGCAAAAATGTACATATAAACACTTTGGTCGTACTGTATATTTACTTATTTCAATAAGACTTGTTTCTATCAAAAATAAATATACTCACTTCTCGGTATCGAGATGTCGGTTTCGAGAACCTATATTGGCACCCACCTGTTTTCCAATTCTAAATCATTTGATCTTCTCAGATGAACGCTCTCTGGATAAACAGCACTATTATCGATGAAGACACGGGACATTACATAATTCCAAAGTATGTACCTATAATTATTTCTTATCGTATTTTATTTACCGTTACAGAAATGAAAATAAAAGAAATCATTTTTTTTAAATTTAATTTACGTTTGATTTAAGCACCCACAATTCTGTTATCGGTGGTACTCACCAAGAAAACAATTATAGTTTCAATGTCAACGAAGAGGACACAGCGTTTATTAAAAACGGATGCGTGGAATTAATACCAGCACTTCAGGTGAGGAGACGTGTCCAATGTTGCTTGTGACGGTCCAATAAATAGGAGCTGGTTAACGTTAATATAACATTTGCCTTTATTTTGTGCAAGGGGTAGGCAAAAGAATGATAAGGAGGAGGAGATGAGGGAGTGAGCCTATAGTCATCGGCCGGCTGCAAATCAAAACTCCGAACCACTTCTGGGAATTTCAAGTTGGAAAAACTCAGCAATACTATATCCGATCCGTGGATCGAACCTAAGACCTTATACCGGGAAGCCGCGCTTGCAAATAGACTAATGAAGCAGTCAAATTACATTATTTTTAACTCGACAATCAGATCCCTTACGGGACAGGCAGAGGTCGCCGAGTACCAACTATTCCTACTTAGAAAGCTGACATCGTTTTTCTACATTTATTAAACGCCGGTGTCGGAGACTTGAAATTCCCCCATATTTTTGACGTAATTCGTTAAAATAGGTAGATCCAAGTATCCTTAAGCATTGGCGAATTTATAGGCTACATAATCCACGAAGACCCTCAAGCAACGGTCTGTTCTTTTTAGCACGCCACTTTGATGAAGCACTGGGTGGGGTTACGTCCGGGACGAACTGCGGTCAGGCTAGAAGCGGAGGAAAGAGATGGAAAATTCTACATTCACAACTATGGACATGGTAAATTTGAATTCATCTCATGTTTTCAAAAACTAACCGACAATTAACGTTAGTTAATAATCTACAGTACCATGGTCTGACCATTTGTTACTTGGTACATACCTACATTGCTATGGTCTCACCATTTGCTTGCAGTAATTCTTGGTAGAGGTCTTGTTCAACTCATTTTCTTTGTAAAACTGCGTAAAGTACAAACAATACAAAACATCAATATACTGATGTAGTCCCTTGACTAACGAAGAACAATAATCATGATGCTTATTCATCTATATATCTATTGCTTTTAAGTACCTATAGTTACGGAGCCTAGGGCTTACAGCGGGGACAAATCAAAACAGCTACTGCTAGAAATTCTAAGTAAGAAAAATCAAATAGTACCTAACCCATTAATCGAAACTAGGACCTCTCGACCAGCAGGTGCGTTTTCCAAACAATCGACGACCAGCGACCCACAAGGTAACGAGGACAAGTTTCTTTGTATTATATTTTTCTTTTCATATACTCAGGCGGCAGTGGCTTAACATTGTTCTGGGGCTGCAGTTTACACGTACTTGGAATTTTCGACGAACACATAAAGAAAATGAAACAAATCGTGAAATCAAAATTTTAATATAAAAAAAAAACGAAATGATATAACAAAATCTTTATATTGCTTTGCTGTCACATAGCCATAACAATAACTGGAAGTGAAGTGTTGAGTTATACAGTTCGAGTACTATGGTACTGAGTGAATGTGTCACTTCTATTTATTATTCAATTACTTATGAGTTATGATACAGGTAACGACTTATGTACTAAAAAACGTATAATAAAAGTGCTATAATTTATAAATGGTATTTTTCTTATTGTATCACTAAGGAGTTGGTTTAAAAATCAATATCTATCATGAGATTATTTATGACACATTTCTTTCAAAAGCATGTGTAACTTATTTTAATATAGTTTTGCTAACTATTATAAAATTCAATGAACTATGTACACTTAAAAATATATATTTGAAGCAATATGAAACATTTGTTTTTATTACATTAATTATTTGTGACAGTTTTGTAATTGTCACAATAATCACAGGTATTTTATTATCATTAACATTGAAATAGAATTTACAAACAAATCATAAAAGTGTATCAAAAATATATTATCTATATTTTCTAGCTTTGTTTATATATTTGCACCTATTTTTTCAAAATCACATTTGAAATATTCCACAACAATCTCCCATAAAACACGGTTTATTAAATGTAATGACAACATGATTGTCTTAATTTCTGTCTTGTAACTACATACAATATTGCACATGATTTGTTTAACATTGTTGAGACTTATTTGGATTTAAGTACTGTGTCATAAACATCGGTTCTCCTCTGTTGTCTAATTGGTATTTGTGTTCGGACCTCCTCCACCGTAGATAAATCTGGAATATTTCCAATTTTATTACATATTTCTGCTCGTACACCATGTTTGCTACTTAAATCTAGACACAACGAACAACACTTTTTAGTTGAATTAGTTCGTTTAGTGAATATTGATATACATAAGTACATATAACACAGTTTAAAGGTGGGCTGTCAGTGTGAATGAGTAAAACAATAGTCACCGATGTCGCCGTAGAGCGTGGCGGGCTGGTGGTCCAGCTCGCGCACCACGGCGCCCCAGGGGTCCACGAGCGCGGAGTGCCCCCAGGCCACGTAGGCGGCGGCGGCGTCGCGCGCCGGGCTCACCAGCGCCACCCACAGCTGCTGGTCGGCGGCGCGCGCGCGCGCCAGCAGCTGCCAGTGCTTCGGGCCCGTGGTCATGTTGAAGGCGCCCGGGTATATCAGGAGCGAACAACCTGTACGATGAGCCGGCAGGTTCAACCCGCATAACACTTAATTATAAAACAAATATTTTCATGTTCACTGCATGGCAGTTTCATCTAAAAATACTTAGAAATGTTTAAAATGTTGTATATGTGAATGTTACATGTAGAGAAAAACATTATGTATCATGAATCTGTATCCCACCCTCTAAAACCTAGTCTATAACCTCTAAAACCAATTGGCCTTTAATATTAACAATATGCCACATTAAATATGTATTGATAATATAGGTAACATTATGTTCATACTACCATAAAAAGTTTGCTTAGTTAGAAGTAAGAAAAAAAAACTCCTCTTATACCTTTGAGCGCCATAAGATGTGCCATCTCGTAGAAGCGTAGATCATAACAGATGCCAAGCCCAATCTTCACGCCTTCGAATTCAAACATGGTCAGCTGGTTCCCAGGACTCAGCACCTCAGACTCTTTGAATGTGATCTTATTCGGAATGTCAATGTCGAATAGATGCATCTACAAGAAAAATATTACTATGTAATGGTAGAAATGAACACCATCTTAGAAGAACACCATCTTAGGTGAGAATACACAAATACTATGAATAGTCTTATTTGAGTGTGCATCACTGGAACATTATGACTGGAATCATATGTGAGCATACATGATTCAAGTACCTTTGAGCATTCTGACATTTTCAGTTTTCAACCCTTTGGTTATAGTACATCAAGCAAAAATCTAATCATTAAAGCTAGTTTGTCTCTAACCAATAAAGCCTAGTTTATCTCTGCCTGTTATTGTTCACAACAGAGCAGTGATATTACTCTGTACCACCACAATCGAGTGTAGTGGTTCTATAGGGAGCCACCTTGCGATGCTGTGCGAGCAGCTTCCCGCGGCAGTCCCACACGGTGCACGTGTTGTAGAGCTTGCGGCCGCAGCGCTCGGGCACGGTGCCGCCCACCACGCACACGCCCGCCTCCGCCGCCGCCCTCGACAGCGCGCGACTCGTCTCGCCCGCCGGCACCTCCTCTGCGTACTCCGCGAAGTATTCTGTTAAATAGAAACATTATACAATCATTCAAAGCAAACATACATTCACAGAGATCCTCTCAAATCCTGCCTGATTTGTTACATTCTTACATCAATATGATATTCAATATTGAGATAGGTAATAAAATTAGAAAGAAAAGCACTGAATTTGGTTGCTAAGTATTCTTTGATCTTTATATACATTCTTTTTTAAAAAATTTGTATTGCTTTAATAAACCTCTGGCATGAGTATAATTTATAGACATACATATTTAATTGAGAAAATATATTTCCATTTTGAATAACTCCATTTTTATTATTAACAGATTATTTACAACAGATTTATTTACAACAGATTTATTTAGAACAGATTATTTACAACAGATTTTTTAACATAGCTTGTATTAAATGAAAAAGAACACATACTGGTTCCATATGGTGAGTTGAAGCATTCGGGCAGGGCAACAAGTTGAGCTCCATTCTGCTTGGCTTTGTGGATCTCCTTCACTGCCTCGGCTATGTTCTTTGATTTGTCGGGACCCACTGACAACTGCACTAAAGCAATCTTGATACCTAGGATTGCACAAATATTATTCTTTGCAAGTAATAAAAATGTTTAGGGTCAAGACACACTAACAGGGTAATTTACATGTACATAAATAAAATAAATCTTGTATCAAAATTGATGTATTTGTGAATGACATCAATTGTCTAAATCAAGTAACTGCAACTTGTTTAAATGAAAGTGAATTATTTCTAACATATCATTAGGTTTAATTTCAATTCTAATAATCTTTTGTGATTGGTGTTCTCAACAAGCACAACTTCAATTAGATAACATTGAGTGCAAGTTGGGCCTATACCAATATAAGTTTTGGAGTATACAACACTGTGCAGTTCCAGTTAAGATTTATATTATTAATTATAATTGAGGAAATCTTATGTACATTACAAAATAATTATATTAATGATACAAACTGCAATATCAAGTAAATTGAACAGTTATATTGTTTATCTCTGTCTAGTTACATTTTACACATATACTTTTATTTTCAAAAATAATTAATGAATAAAAACCAAACACAGAAACTTAAAAATAGATAAAACATTATAAGTTAATTGGGAAGCTCCTCTTTTATTTAATTGGCTAAAGAGCAAATAAGAATAGTTCATAAAATACCAATAAACTATGCTGACAGATGATGGACATTAACATTTTATTATTACACAAAATGTTTAGATAAAACTGATTCAAGATGCCTGGAAAATAAAGTTAGCGACATTATGCAATCGTCATAGATAACAATTAACTGTCTCAAAGATAAGTCTCAATAAAATTCTGCTTCAGAAATCACAAAATGCCTAACTCATCAATTGGCATTACAGAGCGAGAATATTAATAAATAAAAATATAAGCATTAGAAATCATACAAAATATGATAAGATAACATTATTAAGCAGTAGTTTTGGGTTAAAGATTAATATTTAAACAATAGGTAAATGCTATGAAAAGATAGGTTACTAGCGAAGGTTGTATATAAAATCGTTAACAGAGAATAGTAGACCACGAAGCGAAATGAAAAAACACAATACTATACCGCTACGAATAAGCACCGGTGTCTTTGAAAATCGCGGGTGCACTGCATCTGGGGCTGTGCTCTCAAACATTATTAATATTCTTCTTAAATCAAGCACAAATTACCTCTTTTCAACATTCTGGCTACGCGTATTATTCTGTTCTTGTTATTAACAATTCCTTAGCTACGGGAAGTAGCATAGAAATAATCAAAATAAATAAAATAGCAGCGGAAGCGATTTCGACAGCACGACACGGCTAAAAATGAAATATGTCAAAGTCAAAAACAGCACACAGCTGACAATGATTTTAATTTTTTTTATTCATAAAGAACACTAAGGGTTTTAATAGATTTAATAAAATCTGAACAATTTTTTTGTACAATTGTAGCAATCTAATTCAAAGTATAAATTATTTTAAAATTATGACGGTTTTAAAAGGCTGCATTATCAACTTATTTATTTATGTATATTCTCACTGAAAGCAGACCAACTGCAACAACAAATGAAATAATTGAGCAATCAAAAGTGTACGAGATGATTCAATTCAAGTGTGGTCCTAACCTTACGCATAACTCCATTAATAACTTTTTGAGGTACGGCGATGTCTCCGCGGTTGCTTCTTTAATAATAATCATTAATGTGACTTTCCAGGATAACGTTATGGTTAAACATCACCTGAACTACAACGTGCTTCTTTTGTAAAGATTTAAAAAAATCATATCTTACAGGTTTCGCCAGCTCGATAATAAATATAAAATATTTTTATGCATATGAAATTGTAAATGTAAAGGAAATTTCATACATTCAGATTAACCAGGAGGAAGCCAAATTGTATTATTTGCACTAATATGAACGTAACGTAAGAACGTAACATCACGCCAGAAATCCCTGTAGAGGTAGGCAGAGGAAGGTAGCACACTCCTACGTATCACCAGTCACGTTTACGTCTCACTATGGAATAGTAGCCTATTGCCGTACATCAGGCAGATATCCAGACTCCGAACCACTACTATAAAACCTAATTTTTAGAAAAATTTAGTAGTGCCCGACCCGGGAATTGAAGCCAGGACCTCCCGATCGGCAGTCGCACCTGCAACCAACACGAACAACGAGGCAGCAATAAGATTGTAAATAATACGATCTTCATTATAATGTATTAACTTATTAAGTCGGCATGACACACGTATGATTTTTCGGGGGTGGCCCGACTAGTTTCGGACCTACACGAGGTCCTCCCACATGATCTTCCGCACACGAGGTCCTCCCACATGAGCTCCCGCCTATAGCAGCGAGGACGCGGTGGATATTGTCATGTTACTATAGTTTAAAAAATTTAAAAATGGGTATGATTACCCGATCTTATAAAGCATTTTTTTTCTATGCTACTTGTTAAAAAAAACCACATTTATTGTATTAAATAATTTATTTCGAGTATTTATAACTATCATTATATTAACATAACAAAAAAAGGCATTACTAATTTTATTAAAAACTATTACAAATGCATTCTATGTACATCCAAGCTAGAGCCTTCACATTAAGTGAAAGATGCAATCTATCAAATACAGTACATTGATTTATCGAAACGCAGTAATATCGTCTGCTCCCTGGAAACATCGCGCACAATAAAAAAAAAACAGTCCAACAGCGTCCGAGAGATTCAATTTAAATAATGTTTGGGCGAAATGGATTTCCACTGATAAAACTATTAATTTTGCTGTGAAATTTATATAATAGTGTTTAAAACTAGTTTGTATATGTAATCTTACTTAATATTAAATATTTGTTACATTATTCTAAAATACTGTATATTAATCCTTACACATTTCAAACTATATCTAAATTCCGTAACAATATTTTTTATTAATAATTATTGCTTTCGATCCATTATTGCACTGATGACAGGGATCATCTCTTATACCTCGAGCACAGTGCAAAGCCCCTTCACGTGAACACAAACATCGACATTATACGTGAATATTTTAAACGAAAGAGTGACTATTTCGGACTATTGACTATGCCACCTAGACGATAGTGTCGCCAAGTGGGTGACCGAACTGGTATTTCTTGTATTTTGTACCACTACCCTACCCATATGACCAAAGGTACATTATTACTATAAAAAAGGGAGACCGGTTTTGAAATTATTTTTTTTGCGTCAGCTTTTCCGACCTACATTTTCACACTGAGTTTTATCTTCCAGCGTTCATTCCTCATGCTAATAAAACATCGTGAAATAACTCTCCACTTATCTTTCTAAACATAATATAGCACAGTACATTATATTTTAATGATCACTTTATAAAAAAACATGGTCGGTGGGAAAAGTATATCAAAAAAATTGTTTTTTTTATATATGTATGTATGTATGTATAACATTAAGTTGTCGCTTTGAGGAGCATTCGAGAAGTCGAGTCAACTACGTTAAACAGCTGTTTGATTGTCACGTCACATAGCAGTGTTTGTTGACGATTACAAGTTTTACCTTTAATGTACATTTTGTATTGTTACGGTTAGTGTATATTGCGAGCGTTTAATCGGATCGTCGGTCAACAAATGAAATTCGATTTATGAATTATATACGATTGCTTCTTAGATGCACATCAAGACAGACATAAAAACGAGTGGCTGAATGTTAAATGTTAATCTAAATGTTACAATGGAAGATCAAACTTTGTCAAATCAGATGTATTCAGTATTTTTGTATAAAAACCTAACGTTAAGAAAAAATCTTTAGCACATTCTGTATAAGTATTAGGAAGTATTAGTGAAACAGATGACATCAAATGGAAGATATAATTTCTAAACATTCATTTTTAAATAATATAAATATTACAGGTTTCGAAAGAGATATTATGCGAGACATTGCTTGTATAATTTTTTTATAATGTGCTGTCTTCCAAATATCATTTATTACGCGTCCGGCTCGCCTGTTTATAGTTTCACGTATTATTTGAGGCACTTAATATTTTAATATTTACAATGTCCTTGACTGGAACTTGCATTTTTTTATATTATTGGGTTAACTATGAGCGACAAAAATGACGGAAAACGAATGTTATAAACATTTAAAACTCACTTTTGAATTTCATATCTTTATCTTATTCATTTTAATTTCTCTATGGAGATCTTTTATGCAGCCGACGTTTTACGTAAAAAACGCCAAATTCTAGTAATTCCGAATCGGCTCAGGGATTATTTACATAGGTTAAATATATGAGGCAACATAAATAAGCTAGCTGGCCAATTTCTTAATTAAAGGTAATCCATTACTGTCAACCCACACATCAGTGTGCACGGTCTAAGATCCCGCTGAGAAATCACTACGTTCAGAACGCAGGTAAACAAGCTCCCATTTTTACATACACTTACGATGGAATACATTTATAACCGTTAGATATATTGCTATGATGTAGAAGATATTTTAATAAAAAAAAGAAACGATTTTTTTTCGAATATTAATTAACATTAATTCAATTAATATTACTTGGGGCCACTTTTTCACTGGCACCTTGTTATTAATGTATTATTATTATTATCATAAATGTACGTAAAAATGGGAGCTTGGTTAACTATGTTATGAACGTAGTGATTTCGCAGCGGAGCTCGGACTATAAATAAATGAATGGCGGCCACAAACGATTGCTAACTAATTAGCCATTTGAGTTTGAAACTTTTTGTTTGAAATAAAATTTAAAGGCAATAATGCAATAATACAATAATACAGACTGCCTCGTTGGTCGTGTTGGTTGCAAGTGCGACTGCCGTACGTTAGGTCCTGGGTTCGATTCCAGGGTCGGGCACTACTAAATTTTCTAATTTAGATT
>DWFO01001459.1:0-15845 GCA_018246595.1 Mimoniades nurscia nurscia | reverse complement strand
ACCTATTCCATCGTGGGACTTAAAAGTAACTGGTGAAACGTGGTAGTGTTCTACATTCCTCTGCCTACCTCTTCGGGCATTACATGCGTGATGTTACTTTTTTTAAATAATAAATAGTTGATGCAGTCTTAAAGCATCTAATACCAAGCTGTTAAATCATATATAGATAGGTACCTACGTCTGTCCGTCTGTTAATAAATTCGGAACCTTCGGTGAATGTGGCCACAGTTATATAGATCGTCATGGTTTTTGTAATGCAGTCAAATCACCTTATAAAATGTCTTGAGCGATTCAGCGATGTGACCTGCCATCGATATTGAATGCACCTTCAAACATCCCGATTTGAAGTCAAATTACAAAAATATTATATAGGTATGTAGGTGGGTACCTACTTCTTTTTCCCAATGTTAAATTAAATGTTAAAATTAAAAAATATTACACTTATTGTTCTCATATTGAATCTCAACCGTCTTGTCAGCTCCTCCATTAAATTCGCTCACCTTCATAAATACTATGCTCCGTTCATTCTCGCCTTACGTAAGCTTATGCTGATTATCCATTTATAAATTTACTACCCAGCCAACTCAATACTAATCAAGCTAATTTTATACATCATATATAAATAATATAAATATATTGGAACTACTTGTGATTGCAATTCTATAAATATATATTCTATAGAGTTTGTATGACAATAACTAAACAGCTGATGAACATATTATGTAGGTACATACAATACTTTCCAGTTATGTGTGCGATTGTACACACGGACATAAAGGGCGAAGCATCAATATTTGTTTTAAGCTAGAATCAATCCCACAACCTGCACCTAAACTCTTAATACAAGGAACATTAAACGAATAATTATACTATAATACCTATATCCAACCAACAGCTATTCTATATCAGAATTAATTTGGAAAAGGCATCCCAATTAAAGAACTTATCACACACAAGCATAAGACATGCATACCTGTTATATCTCTCAGATAGCAACACAGCAGTGCGAGAATTGATTTACAGTAACAAAACTTGCTGCCTCACTTACGACCAAACAATTAAAAAAGTCTTTGTACTATCTACAACATGCTTACTCTATGTAGAACATTCTGGTACCAACGCGTTATCGGTACCATTTATCCAATCGTAATATAAAGAGGTAGTAAGTTTAAATATTAATTTTATTCGTCTGTATCTCGTAACAACAACCATCGAGTATTATCATATCAGAAGAGCGCGAATTAACGGTGACAATTGTGATAGTGCGAGTAGTTTGCATATGCTAAGTGTCTGAGCCACATAGAGTATGTCACCTACGTAGATGGTCGATAGATATCTATTATAATAGTTATTGTTTCTTGTCTCACAGAGGGCTTGATATTATTGTTTTATCTTCAACGGTTAATCAAAATTCGGTGTTTTGTTTAAATATTTAGTCAGTGCGAATTTCTTTAAAAATGTATGTATGTATACAATATATGAGTTACAATATATGTACATGCCTTAGAGAAGTATAAGAAATACATGTATTTTAATCATATGAAAAATTACTTACATTTTTATTGCTATTCGATCAACTATTAAATATATTGTGGATTATTTTAACAATTGCATGAGACTTTATTAAAATTACATTATTAAATGTATTTATTGAAATTCGATCACCCTTTAAATATATTGTAGATTATTTTAACAATTACATGAGACTCTTCATACATTTTACCATGGGTTATAAATCACTGTATTAAATATCTGTATTCGTACGTACTGTTTCATTAGATCAACTATAAAGGACCTCATAAAAAAGACTGCTTGGATACCTACTACAAAATATGTAATTTAACCATACCTATATAATTTGATCTTACATTCGCACACGATAGTTCAGTATGCCATCAATACGGTCAGTATGCCATCAGTATCGTCAGTATGCCATCAGTATGCCATCAGTATCGTCAGTATGCCATCAGTATCGTCAGTATGCCATCAGTATCGTCAGTATGCCATCAGTATGGTCAGTATGCCATCAGTATCGTCAGTATCGTCAACGTATCGTCTGTGCGTCACAATCTGTGGCAGCGAGCCCACGGCGGCTATCGCGACGCGGACAGTAACTGCGTCGTGGAGTGTCCACGAGATAACGGCCGCACACGACGCCCCGCTAACATATAGCCGAGACGCTTCTCGCTTATACTACTTGTACAGTCGCATAGCAAACACCTAACTTATCTATTAACGGACATTGCTAACATTGGATACGTTGCGTTTGCGTCGCGTTACTAAGCTATCTACTGCCGGCAAATATGGAACCGGTAATTCACGGTTTCATGCAATTGATTTGGAATCTCATTAAATCTTGACAGTTTTAATTAAATAGATCTATGGTGAGTTAAAATTCATTCGAGATATTCAAATATATGTTATACGGAAACATTCACTAGGAATTTATTAAATATTAACAGCAGATTAATTAACCTGATAATAAAACCATTAACTCGTAATTAAAAGTGTTGATGTTGAGGTTGAGGAGTCATAAAACGAATTTGTTTTGTTTTTCTTTATAGAAGTATAATAACACTATGAATAATATGACAACTTAATGCCAGTACCTATATAAGACCTAATAGCACAGAAATTGTAACATTATTCTCATAAACATACGTTAGGTATCATCAATTCTTTTATCGTATTATCTTCTGCCATTAACATATGTATACACACACATACAAGGGTATAACCTTCAAATTTTATGGCACAAAAGGTGAAGTATATATTTTTATTTTTCCACTACACGGAGCAAGGCGCACGCAGGCGAGGCGCGTGTAGACGCGGCTAACATTCGTAACAGCGCAAACTCACGTCCGACGGTATTGTCATAACACCTTATACAATTTCACAACCATGAAGAAACATAATAGTTTGGGTGTGTAATAGTGAATTATGTATCGGTCTGAAAACGCTTGCAAAACTTTTGCGTGAACTGTACATTTGTATAATATGAAAATATACATACTAAGTTCTTTACCTGTGTAGTTGCATTTATGTGACGCGGATCTCAATTCGTCCTTGAATAACGTTTAATAACTAATTCGCAAATAGAAGTCAGTGACCTGCGACTTTTCTTGTCGAAAACTATAAATTGATAGTTCAATTATGCAATCAATGATGACCCTCTTCGATTCTGCAATATTCTCTACTTATCAATGAGAGTCCCTTCAAAATCGGTTCAACCATTCACTTATCGAAGATTACATCGGACAATAAACAGAAAAGGAGCAAAAAAGGTAGATTTGGATTATAAAAACATATGTGTATTTAGGTATTTTTTTTATTTAACAATAGACTTGCGTTTGACTGCAATCCACCTGATGATGAAAATGGAAAACGAAATGCAGCCTAGGATGTAGCAAGCATGCCTAGAAAGTGCTTATTCACTTTTGTCTTGAATAATTCCAGTTTTGTTAACGTGCAAATGATACTATAAGCGACGTAAGGTTAAAAAGTCGTTATTCCGAACTCCTAAATGAACAGCTATATTTTATTTATATGTATAGATTACGTGCTCACGAGGCTGTGTTAGTTCCGTTGCGATTATTAAGAAAAGATAATAATGATAAAAGATAATAATGATAAAACCGCATCAGGTCATTAACAGTGTTAACACTAGCAATTTGGTGACATATGATCGAGAAGTTTTATAACTCGCTTTTGGGGAAAGTTTCAGCTATGAAAATGAAATGGGTCACCGTACTGTAGGTGCCATATACCTATATTTAATCTGTCGCACAAAGTCATCATTGTATTTAGATCTGTATGCAATAATCAAAGTTTTGAAATGGACACTCGATTCGACCAACTCCTAACCGCGGAATTCTTTACTACGTATCGATAATGACAATAAAATAACTTAATCAAATATCCACTTTTACTCGTAATATTCGTACTAGATCTCAATAGTCACTTGTCATAAACCGACTCGAAGTTCCTTGAAAGGTAACAGTTTCTCAATCGTTACATTTTATTGTCTATTTTGTTGGAACAAGGTTCCTTTTCACAAAACTCTCTCGTCACCACTTCTTTACACCGAGCTTTACGTTAAAAAAAAGTCATCCCGTGTGTGGTCGTCGCGAATAAAGTGCACCACTAAATTCAAATAACGCACTCGAAAAACCAAAAGCAAATATTTTTCAAACACCGGTTACGGCAAACATAAAAACGTAATCCTTTGTGACAAACCTTAGTAATTTCGGTGTCGATGACAATGTGGAGTTTGTGAAAAAATAAAATACAAAAGCGTGGTACGCTTTGTTTAACCCAGCGGGATTTCCGATTGGGGTGATTGCTATGTAATTTGTGAATAATTCACATCTATAAAGCCGCTCTAAGACGTGTCGTCCCATTATTATGTTGTCGTAGTGTTTAAATGAATGTTACAATTCGAGATCATTGTTTATTTTGTTTCATTGCAATCGAGTTTTATTCACAAATGTAATTTGTATCTGCATCGAAACTACACTGAAATACGAGTTGGTAATAATGACGAATTTAAAAGGATAATTTTGTAACGAAACACTTTGTTAGTAGGTAGATATCTAATAAAAAATAATGTAATCAACAACCACAAAACGCGCGAAATCCATAACGAATCGCGCGGTTGAATTTGAATTTAGAATGCGAATTTTAAAATATAGCGCTGTTCGTTCGGAAACAAGACAACGTCGACCAACGTACACAATTTACCTTTTTAACACATCATCAATTTCCAAAATCTGAAAAAACCTTAAAGACATATGGGCCATTATAAGGGTGTTTTGTGCGTGAAAGGATCGAGCTTTATGTCATTTTGATACACTCTTAAAAGCTTTTGTGTGGGACTGAATTGACAATAGGGCTTTTTATTCATGTGAACACTTGGATACTCTCTTGCATCGATTCGCCGTTGAATTGAATCGATTTTTCAAGCTCGGTAGTCGTTCTTTGTTGCTAATAGCTGTATTTCGTCTTGCCTTTTACTATGATCTTTATAATTACTACTTTAACATCTATTAATCCATGGGTTTGTAGATCACATCTGTTACAATTTTTTTCTATAGATGAATATAATAGACACTTTAATATATACATATTTGTATATTAAAGTACCTACCTATTATATTTGTCGTTTACTACGATTTTAGTAGATATTCCAATCACGAATGAAAAAAAAAACGTTTTTGTTTTCAAGCAATAATTATTATGTAATTTTTGGCAAACTTGCCTCAGTTGTATTAATGCTGTAATTTGTATATATTTAAGTAGGTACCTAATAATATCCTGTTTATGAATATATTATGGTACCTACTGTAAAAAAATGATATTATTTTCCAATTGATCTTTATCTCCTGCCATTACCTACTTGTACTAATTGCAAAAGTTGCAAAAGAAGATATATCAGTGTACCTATCTATCTATCTTCTACTCTTCAGTCTACAAGCAATTAAACCATTATTTTCTCTTCCTACGGCGAAAAAGGGTCAGGCTGAGGTTAAGGTTTTCCGGTTGGTACTAAGCGTAGGTACTTCAACATCGGTCAAATTTATTTAAGCTTTTCTATTTTATTCTAACCGCCGGCTAAATGAAACAACGGTTAGATGAAGAACAGAACATAATTCAGAAATCAACAGCGAAAATAAATTAGGTACAAGTTCTTTTATAAAACGACAGTAACTCAAAATATATTAATATTAATTAATGTTAACCAGTACAAACAAGATCGCAATATAAATCACAAATGTCCTGTTAATGAAGTCGTACACTAAACATGCACATAATTTGTCGACTGCAACGTGCAGCGACATCTATTAGCCGGCTTGAGAACTCATTCGAGGCTTTGAATAAATTTTCCGTGTATTGTTTACAATATACTCTATTGTTTTATACGGTACGAATATTGTCATAGTAATATATTGTGTGTATGGTGTTAATTATTACAGATATGTGGGTAGTAGGTAGGTACCTAATGAATTCATTTTAATTATATCAATACTGTTTGATTAGGTACCTCAATAGAAATGACTGAAGAATGTTGCTCATTTCGCTTTCTATATAACACATTAAACTATATTTTTAATAGTACTATCACGTTGATACCGCTTGTTTGGGATTCGTAATCGGAACCCTGTGTATTGATGACCATCCCCGCTTGTATGAAGTTGTCCTAATATTCAAAGATTTTATACTGATAATGTTAAACTTTATAACAGAAACAAATAAAGAGAATGTGACCGGGAAACCTGTATCCTTCTACGAGTCTTAAATAATACTTTACTTTGGACAGGTATATTTCTGACAATTCCCACCTGTATTGTTCCTATTTACCGAAATACGACACTATTCTATACATATGTTTTATGAGGCGAGTGAATTCCACCAGCCTGCGTTCGAATAAACGGTTTTTTTTTTTTTCAATTAGTCACTGACGTGGTTGTCAATTGAGAATGCATTCGATTAAATATGATTAGGTATGTCTTTTCCTTTAGTGCTAAACGTTTAGTCTTTTTACTTATTATCTTAATATTATGTCTAAAGAATAGCGAACACGTACCAATATATTTTAAGCAACATATTTTGGGATGCATTACAGGAGCGGTGACTACGTCTTATTAAGTAAGAACATATTCTGCCCGGCGCACCCAGGACATTGCCACTAATACTTTCACGACGATGGCTGATCACTTAAGATCAGCCATCAACTCGACGAAGAAGAAGACTTTTGTGTTGGAAGAATATTTTTGTGGTTGTGAATTTGATTAAACTTTGCAGTAAATACTAAGCTCGTTTCATCATGATAAGTCTGCTTTAGCTAAGCAATGAATTAGAAACCCATCTTTAGTCCAACCGCTCGCTATTAGATAAACCTTAGTGACTAGTTCCTCTGAAACCTGTCGTCAGAGCTATCCGTATAATGACCGGTTCTCCGGTCCTTCGTTTGACAGATTACAACAGGATATTGGAGGTTTAATGCAGATAAGAAAAGACATTGATGTGAAAAATGTATATTGTATCATTCACACGGTGTCCTTTTATCGTAATTGTTATAGTATTTTTTTAACAATGATATTCATTTCTTTTATGGCTTGCGTGTTCAGTATTATTTAAATACATACGCGGAGTAAACATTACCTAGACAATCTACTTTTTTAAATCTTTCTTTATAATCATTATCGCACATTATAATTGTCTACTGTAGGCTCGGTAAGAATAATTAAATGTGTGGTCCTAATTTAACTTCGGTCGGGAATTGAACAAATAGTTCAAATTTCCATAAAAATACTTTTCACTCTCTACAAAAATTCTTATTTTTTATTTTCTTTCAAATATACTATTCAAATTTGCATGAAGATCGTGTAAGGTGAAATAAAAATGAAACTAAAAACTCATCAATTTTATTATACTATACCAATAATATGTTAACTATATTATACATGTAAATATTACAAAAAGCACAAGTTTTCAAAAACATTTCTACAACGTTATACATTTACAAGGTAGACTACAAAATTTAATAAATTCCAATTCGTAGTCTGACGTACCTCTACTCTTAATTATTGATGTATCTCGTTTTCATTTGAAATAGGACGGACGGGATGAACAGCTTGACTTAAGTTTAATAATTTATATTTACATACAAATGAGATCAGAAAACATACACTGATTGAGTCGTACATCGTTATCGACACAAAAATAATACTTACACAAAGATCTCAATAATTATTGCGAATACAGTAAATTAGAGCTAATTCCTCAACATATCTAATAACAATAGTAACAAATATATCTCGAGTAAAAATCTAATTATGTTTATCAAAAAATGTTCTCTAAATATAGATTTTTCAATAAACATTATCTAACAAAGATATAGATAAGTAACAGGCTAACAGGTGGTAATATTACAAGTTACATACCGTTATGTATCGTTTAATTCATATTATACATATCGCATGAATGTTCTTAGATAAGAATTAGCTCTGCTTAAAACTAAAGGCACTTAAGGGTCATATCAGTCTTCTGTCTTTCAAGCTACCAATTTCATTAAGTAACACTAATTTTCTTCTTCAGTGTCTAAGCTATCGATTGGGAAATTCGGATTCAGCAAGGGACTTTTGCCCCCAGCGCCACTCGGAGAGGTATTTACGGAGGAAATTCCAACGAGATTGTGAGTAAGGCTATGGCGTCTCAAGTCACAATTTCTTCTAAATACCTTTCCGCATGAGGAACAATTATAGGGCTTTATGTCTGTGTGCGTTAATAAATGTGTTTTGAGGTTCGACCTTTGGTTAAAACTTCTATTGCAAACTGGACACTTGTGTGGAGACTCTTCCATGTGCAGTATCTTGTGGACGGCCAGCGTTCTGGACTGACAGAATCCCTTGCCACATTCTAGGCATTTGAACGGCTTCTCCTTCGAGTGAATGTATCTGTAAGAGAGCAATGGAATGAGTAAAGGTCATCAGAGTTAATAAATCACATCAGGGCTACAAAGATAAAGGAAAAATGAAAAGGAAACATTGATCGCTATATTTTAAGAATATCCAAGGTATTATTATATTCTAGTTCGATAATGTCTTCACTCCTCTATGTAACTCCTAGGGGATTGCAGGCGTGATGTTAGGTTTCGGAAAATGAAAATGTAAAAATAAGTTACGTTTCCGATTATGAAAATATAAATATAAGCTTAAAACTTGTATCGCTTCCGGAATTAATTATCCAGTATCTATAACATACGGTTTATTTCATTGAAAATAGAGTACAACTTTGAGCTCATGATAAGAAATTAAGAACATCAGAGTAAAATTGTCAACAAATCATAAATCAACAAGTGCATATTTTGCATAGTGTTATTTCACTAAGTTTTTAGTACTATACTCAATAACTTAATAGCAAGCTGGACCGACATACAGCCCCAATAAACACATGTCTGCAGGCGCCCAAACATTGCTCGCGTGGTATAAACACCTTGTGGGATAAGGGGAGCAAACGAGCGCCTGCGGTGTTTCAACAATATGTCGGTAACTCCTTTTTACAACTAGAGCTGTTATTCTCGATAATCGATCGATTAAAATGTACCAAAACATTTTTTAATACATGTATCGTTTCCTGAAGAATGTCGCTAGGCATTATGTTTACCGTTTCTGACGCTTGCTCGTTGATATACAATAAATAATAAATAATTAAAATAAAAAACATATCTATACTCTGTACTATACGTAACAAGTTATTTTACTTGTGATATAATAGCGCTAATAAGATTATGGCATAATAAGAAACGGCAGCAATACGGCAGCAAAAAAATTTCAACCGGATGTAGTTCACATGTAAATATCTCTCCTTTTAATTTCGTTTTAACCATCAATGTAAGAGTTAATATGATGGTTTTGTTAACATTAAAAATATAACTTTGTCATAATAATTATAACAATTGTCTTTTTTCTAGAGTAATTCATTGATGTAAAAAAGTGGAAATTATTACTCGCAACAAAGTACTACGTTTTTATTTCGAAAATACATATATACATAAAAAGTAAAGTAACTTCACGCCTGTAATCCCCGAAGAGGTAGGCAGAGGAATGTAGAACATTTCCACGTTTCACCAGTTACATTTAAGTCCCACGATGGAATAGGCGGTGAGATGGATAGATGGAATATATTAATACATAATTAGAAAATTATAGAAAAAGGAAGAAGAAATAAATTAACTCTCTGTCATATTACATAAGTTAAAAAAAATAGTTTCGTGCAACGTAACATCATGCTTGTAATTCTAGCAGTAAGTAGAGGAATGTAATTCACTCCCCCGTGTCACCAGTTACATTATTCGTCACATACGAATACGAATTAGTGGTAAGGCTATTGGCAACACTGGGAACAAATTCAGACTCCGAACGATTACTAGGAATTTTCAAAACCACATAGTATTTGACGTGGAATTGGAATCCCAAACCTCTCAATCAACAATCAGGCTTTCAACTTTTTGTCTAACGAGGCAGTCCATATTTAAATTTTTCACTTTTATTTTCAAGAACATTTTTCTATTTATGAATTAATATTTTCTAGATTAAATCTATGGTATGGCTAAATTAAAAGATGTATGCGGTTTGTTTTTGGAAATGAACATTGCAATATGGAGTGGACCAGGGAAATTTCGCTTTAATATGAATAATAAAAAATATTGTTTTATGTACACACAAATAATGAAGATGGTAATCTTCAACTGATATATAATTTTGCATTATTTAATTTGTATATAAACTAATTTTAAATCAATATAAACAAGGGTAAATATTTCATTTCATAATTACGTAACATGCAAGATGAGACTATCTACCTATTATTACCTAAAAGTTATGTTATTATAGGTATTAATTGTATTAGATATATAAATAATAAATTATAGAAAAGTTTTGAGGATGTTAATTGATGAAGAATCATTATTAGCCTGTACCCATACACCAGGTTATCCCTGATCCACATTATATAAGTTCATATGAATAATTGAAAATATTTGTTTTGTAACTGTATTTCTAATTTAGAAAACAATCTCAGATTCTGAAGTGTTCGGTGTTCAATAATAATTCGAGTTGAATCACGTTAAAAATTCATTAAATCTAAGTTGAATAGTTTCAAAATTATCCTTTAAAAACACCGATGATAAGCATCACAATTGAATGATGTAATATCACAAATGGATGGATTGGATAAATATCACAATTGGATGGTGTGAAATATTGGTTGGACTGATTAATAGTTATAGATATATTTCAGATAATAATACTGCAGGTGTAAGTTTATCTTATGAAAAACTTGCGTTGCGTGTTGCTATAATCGAATATTGGCCTGGCTTTAAACACTTAACAATTGATAAATCTACACCATTATTCTTAACAGCTGAAGGCAGGTATGAAATATATCAATGAATTCGTAACTTAATATATTTATGCAATTATTCACGTGTATAAATATACAAAACTGGATACTGAGTCATGACAAAAAGTAATTTCATAAACTTTTACAAACATACAATATTGTAGGCTATTGTGAAATAATCTCTTTTTTAATAGTAATTTTAAATATTCTTTGAGTTGTCTTTAACTAGTCGTGATAAAAATATATCAGCACCAGTCGAGCTTTATCTTTTAAAGTTATTTATCTTTTCCTGTTACAGACACCTACACGTAAAATATCTATTACACCGACATGTAAATTATCGTTCTCTGTTCTTTTTGCAGCTTCTTAAACGTGTTTTGAAATATGACATATTCTGTGTACTGAGTCTAATTATCTGATTAAGTAAATAAAAAAGAGAGGCATAACTTTGAAAAGCTGCTGAATACTTGGAATAACAATTTATATAGTATTTTTAGCAAAAAAATTTACCACATTTTTTTATAACTGCTGGTGTAAGAATTATTTCAAGTGTTCAACAGCCAACATTATTGAATTAAGTCCATTATGCAACGGTGCTCATGTTTATCGTTTTATTATCAGTAATAACAGATTTTGAGTTAATCAAAAGCACACAAAGTATAATTAACACACCGGAGAACGTGTAATCAATAATAACGGGGAACAGGCCGCTCGGCAATCGAGAATCGAATACGAT
The DNA here is from genome assembly GCA_018246595.1 of Mimoniades nurscia nurscia. Classification (NCBI taxonomy): domain Eukaryota; kingdom Metazoa; phylum Arthropoda; class Insecta; order Lepidoptera; family Hesperiidae; genus Mimoniades; species Mimoniades nurscia. The sequence goes on along the minus strand of DWFO01001459.1, from coordinate 4,207 downwards.
AAATTATCTACGTATCAGTTAAACAAATAGATTTGAAAAGAGAAAATTACGACGTGTTCGTAGTAACGTAATAAGTGTAATAATCGCCGGATTAGAACGTTAACGATAAATAGGTACACGATGATAAATGAAAAAATGATTTGGGCATTAAAGGAGGAGATGATGGGGATTAGGGAGCGCGGGCAACGGAGCGTGGCCTGACACCGCGCGCGGCACGTTAGGCCTAACTCATACTAACGCGACTACACCGTTGATTAATCAACCACACAACTGATCCTGATGAACTGTGAAATTCTAGTTTAAATATTAACTTTCATGTTCCCAAAACCACCTTCAATGAACGAGGCGGACGCTTACACGAGAAACAGCGGATCAGTACGTTTGAAGTGACAAGTCGACAAACAGGTCGCGTTAGAAAAAAAAACCTTTTCACGGCTAATGGTACAGCGTGCCTCAATGTGTTAAATGTTTATTTAGTTTAAGTAGGTAAATAGATTTCACACAAAGGGATTGGTAAATATCAAATAAACGGGTTCAACAAAGCGAGTTTTAATTGTATAATAAGTTCGCATTTCTTTGTTATCATAAATTTACTTAACGCTTTAAACAAAAACATTTTTATATAAAGAGACATCAAGTTATCAAACAAGCAACAAATTCAATGTGAATGTACAAAAAAGCAACGAACGCGCAACAGCTCCAATACCAAAAGTTAATTTTGTATGCGAAGGATATTTACCACCGGCTTTTTTTGTCGTCCATATTAATCCTCACGTCAGGATCACCACGTGCTTCGTTAAAACCCGTTGAAGGCCCGCTCCGGTCCATTATAATGTATCGTGTCAACGGACATCGATTGAACATCGACAGGCAGGGCCGGCCGGTCCCAGGTTAACCCTCCGGCGTCTACACGAAATTTATTTTATTGCTACAGAGATACGGTGATTTGGGTGGAAATCGCCGAGAGACAGGTGTTAAGAATTCAACACCTTTTGGTAAGGGAACTCGAAAAGATAAGTGGTAGAGCAGATAAAGGGACGTTAAAACTTGTTGTACGACTATAAATACTATGAATGTAATGGCATTATTTATTGAGATACGTGCATCGGTATACGATTGTTTTAGTCGAATTAAGACTGTGCTTATTTTTAAGATAACATTTCGAGATAAAAAAGATATGCGCACGGATTTATATGGAATTCAGAGTTGAGACGAATAAAATGAAAGACCAAAATTAAAACATCGGCTCTTCTCAGATTAGCGGTGGTTTTGTGAAATAATTTACGAGCGTGACGGACGACTCGTCGATACCATCTGCCCGGGCCGTACTTAACCCTTTTTGTTTTTAAATATATTCCGTCACCGCCATTATTCATGAGTTCATAATGTTTTGCGTTGAAACCCGAGGACCAAAATCTTTTATTGATATCGAAAAATGAGAATCGTGATCACCTAAAAATGTTCTTCGACACGGCCATAACGTTGTTTTATCTTTATAAATAAAACTGAGCCATCCGATACGGAATTTTAAGATCGGAGAATAAAATATGACACGTTCTGTTGATTTAACTATCTCCTATGAAGAGAGCAACAAGAGATATATTTCAGTTATCAAAATTTGTATACATTGCTACAATGTTTTAGATATAAGGTTAATATCATACTGCATATTATAAGAATTAGGCATTGTTTACATAAACACTTAAAAAGCCATATATATGCATGTAACGGAAGCAACTGCAGGTTGTTAGCAAAAAGTTTTTGTCGTTGGCTTCGCAGATATCAAATTCAGCATTGCTTTATTACGATATTATGTATGTTATTAAAACTACATACTTATGATTAGTATTAATAAATAAGTCATGCATTGAATTTGTTATATCATTTTGTCATATATAATTATTATTATTAACAAGACGATACGATTTTATTAATTCCTTGTTTCATAATGTTTCAACGTTCAAAATAAAATAGTAAAAATGTTACCTGTGATCTCTAAGATGATCTTGCCGTCGGAAAGCTTTTCCGCAAATGTCACAGGAATACGGCCTCTCATCGGTATGCGTTCTTTCATGAATAAGTAGGTTATATGATTTAGTAAACTGTCGATTACAAAATTTACAAATGAACTGTTTCTTTGTCCGCGGTCCGCTGCCGGTAGTTTTCTGTTTATTTGATATGCTACTACCAGTCGACGACGTGGAACTGTTCGTGGATTTAGAACTCGAGGAATTTGATGCTTGCGGTGAGAGAGGCGGTTGCGAAGGACTTCCGTTCATTTGTTGCTGATACATTGCGTTCATGAGAAGGCTCGGGTACCCGTTATCTAAACTCGCCGAGGAACTGTAACCGTAGCCCTTAGATGTTGATTCTAAATGTTGTTCTAATGTAAATTCATCTTCATTGTCTAATAAAGCTAAGTCTTCTTCCACTTCCTCAGACAGATCCACATCTTCGGCGGCTATTGCATCGGATAATGGATATTCTTCTGGTGTTTTTGGCGAAATTACTCTTGGTGGAACTTCAGAAACATCTATTTCGTTAATTTTTGCACTAGCCGTCGCTAATCTTAATATATCTTGTTTGGTTGTTGACGTCGTTTCAGTAATGCTCGTTGTATTAGCGTTATTTACAGTCGACACAGATGTCAAACGTTGCAAAGTCAAATAAGATTCTAAGGCTTGCAAATTAAGGGCTGCAGCTGCCGCAGAATTAGAAGGCAAAAGCGCAGCTTGCTGCAATGAATTCATCATTGCATTTTGCAACGATATTACTACACCTTGCAATGATCTTTGTAACATATTCTCTTGCAATAAAGCGGCAGATGCTATAGACAAGTTTAAATTTGTAACTTGAGATGAACTAACAACACCCTTACTTGTACTAGTTTTCGTGTCTTCATGCGGTGACGGCGGATCGACGCTCAACATCGTGCTCATATCGGACGACTTAGTGTCCTGTATCTGAAGGTTGTTCTTGAGCTTGATTATTGCGCTTTCTAATGAGTTCAATGTAGACTTGTTCGATCGCGAGGTACTCTGCTCTTGCATGTTGAACTTTATTGTTATTTAGTTATCATGAGTCGTTGACGCTTCCACTGAATTCTTGGTGCACGTGTTGTGGGGCGGCGCGGTGGGGGAGGGTATCGCGTGCGCGTGCGTGTTCGTGTACCGAGCAGCGGGCAGCGGTGCGGCGTGCGAGGCGACTGTGCGGCGCTGCGCAACTGAGCCGGCGGGCAGCTCGCGACCGCCCCGCCCCCACCTCGTACCTCACCTGTCTTTCCGCCTCACAAAAGCTCTCTATTTTAGGCAACTCTTTGTACGCAGTAATGGTCACCTCACGCCGCCCTAACGACAGACACATCCATGAGAACAACGTTGCGCCAGATTTGTTGTGGCCCTTTCAAGTGTAATGAGATTCTGAATGGAATCGTTCGGCCTATGGGAAAACAATGTACCTACTGAAGATCGGTCCGCAGCTTTTGTCAGTGGGTCACGTCACGCGCGATCATCTCTGTATATAATTTTAATAATAAATATGAATCTGAGTTAGTTAATAATTTTACTCGGTCTTAATTTGCAATGATCATACTTACGTGCATTTAATGTTTTATTAAAGTCATAAATTATACTTATTCTTAAATTCAATGATAGGTTGAGACATTAAAATTATAAGTTGCATGTGTTAGGTTTGGCGCCCATAAAACGCGATATAAGAGTACATAGTTAGTACATTTAAGACAAAGCGGACATGAACCAATAAATAATAAAGCATACCTTTACTGTTTTTAGTATTTATTGGCCAAAGGTAAATTCAAGGAACACATACATAGTAATAAATCCGAATAAAAGTACTGATCTAAAACTGCTCAATGACAATTAATAACTACGTATGTTATTGTCTATTTATCAATTCTGTTTAGAATTATTATTTAATACATACTTGAAAGTCAATTATTAAACTATTTCACAAGGTCATAGTTACATTACGGATGATCGACAAGGTTGTCAATTATGAAATGATTATGTAAATTATGAAAAAAAAAATTAAGTATAAAGTGTTATAAAATAATGATTTATAATGATGAATGTGGAAGAAGCATTTTGTTTTGAACTCGGGCTCTCGATCAGTACATATGCTTGCAATCACTCGACCAACGAGGCAACATTTCAATATTAATGTAAACATATTGCTCATACCTGTTATT
>DWFO01001458.1:0-15847 GCA_018246595.1 Mimoniades nurscia nurscia | reverse complement strand
CTTCGGGGATTACAGGCGTGAAGTTACAATTTTAATATTCTGCATTGCTAACTATTAACGCAAGAATCTGAGAAATTTTTATTAAGAAACTAAATATAACTCTGCATGTGGTCAGCTCACATAGTTTCTTGAAATGAAATTTTGGGTCAATCGACATCTTGCGGCGATAAAGTAAATGTACTCGCCTATTTTCAGGTTCTTGTAATAGATGGCGTTGCTTTACAAGTACTTATGTATGTAAGTTTTTATTCGGTTTTTGAAAAATCGTATGACATTTTAATAATTCGGATTTGTGTTACTAGGTACTAGATAATAATATATTACGGTCTGATAAGTATGGGAGCCATTTATAGTCCAGGTAAATTACTGTAAAAAAATCATTAAAACTCTTAATATTTGAATTTGATAAGACTTATACTTTACAACCTTTGACTAACCTATTAAAAGTCTAAGTCGCTTTGAGTTTTTTGTATTTCATCAAACAGTCTGCTATGTATATCTGAATGTTAGAATAATTCAGAGCTATTTTCATTTAACCAAATTATGATATTAATGTGAAAAGTAGGTACTGAAATGCATCTTAAATTGACATTAAAACACCGACTTAGACACTGCTTGGGAACGCACAGTTCCTTTAAATGTAACATTAGTGTAGGTGGCTTAATGAAAATAAATTTTGACAGTTTAAAACATTAACAATAAATATTATTTTACATTACGCGAAATAAAAACATTAAAATCCGAGTGGATATGACGTAAAATGTAGAATAACTATATAGCGTGTAATATATGCTCTGTTACAGATATTATTCATAATTGTAAAGATTAAATCAAGTTCAGTCATTTATTACAGCACCGCTCATATATGCCAATTAGTAACAGTATAGCAAAATTTTGCTGTGATGAGATACGAGTACATATCAAGCCAGTCCACGCTTCACACATTCCGGTGACTATTGACATCCGGTGATCGGACATCAAAATTAGGGATTTAGATCTTAATAAAAAGTTGTTAGGAATACAAACTGATAGATGACAGTCACGTTTTATATTGAGAATGAAATTACTAAGTGCTTTTTTTTCATGATTAAATTATGTAGGTACCGCTTTAACACGCGTATGCATTTCCAGGATAGCACTATTAGAATGAACTTAGACGAGTATTCCGAAGCCCTTCTTCATGAGCTCCACCGATTGCACAGAGGACGCAATGGAGGTTTTAATATCAATACTGATCGTAATATATAAAAAAATGGCTATAGTTTTTTATTTACTGTTTTAAATCATTTAAGTTAATTTTAAGGTTTTAACTTTAAAAAGTAGGTATATAATAACTAATTGTAAACTGGTCACTGCCTATTTTTATAAGTAATACCTACATAATTATATAATTTATCCTACTTAATACGCAGCTTGACGTTGAAAGCGTATAATCTAGAAACACTGGCACCGAATGGTTCAGTAGGTACATGCGATCGCCCGCGACCCTCACCGTGACATCACTTCCGCAGTCGAATCGCTTCCGGCGCACCCGCGGGCTTTTTGACATTTACTCTTTGTTAGAGTCGACATGTCAAATTATCTCCCGATGACTCTTGTGATTAACCGTATGGAAAATATTGGTGGGGTCCAAATTGTATTATTTATAGCCAATTAAGCGCAATTGATAATAATACACGAATTTGAACGCAAATTTGTATTTCGTATATTATATTAGTAGTATTAGTAGTAAATACTTACACGTATTTAATGCGAAGAAAACTTGACATTCGTTTTAGATTCGAACGATCAATGAGCATTGTACTGCGATCGGTGCACCGTTCGTTCGAGCGTGACAAAATGCCGCGAACGCTATTATTCACTTTAGCCAACAGGATAAATTTATTGAATGAATGGACTATTTAGTTACTTTTCACGTAACTATCGTATCTAGCAAAAGTTCTGGGCTTATTTTCATTCTACCATTTATTGTACTGTATAGAATTTAAAAAAAAAAGTAACTTCACGCCTGTAATCCCCGAAGAGGTAGGCAGAGGAATGTAGAACATTCCCACGTTTCACCAGTTACCTTTAAGTTCCACGATGGAATAGGTGGTGAGCCTATTGCCATATACCGGGCACTTATCCAGACTTCGAGCACTCTACTAGAAAATCTAAATTAGAAAATTTTTAGTAGTGCTCGACCCGGGAATCGAACCTAGGACCTCCCGTTCGTCAGTCGCACTTGCAACCAACTCGACCAACGAGTAATTTTAATATATTAAATGCAAATTCCCTGCATATTACTAACGCGTTGTGTTGCTTGATGCTCAAATATGCAAACCGCATGTCGCTAACGTCAGCCGTTATGAATATTTTGTAACAAGGAAATGAAATTAACATGTGCCCCGTACATAGAATTGACTGCCCACTTTCTCCATAGAGGAACGTAAACATAACTGGTCAAACGTGGGAATGTACTACACTCCTCCGTCTAACTCTTCGGGAAATACAAACGTTATGTTACCTTACGTGGAAAATTAATATCAATAATAGTAGATAGCAGTGATTAACACTGCTATATACTATTAATATTTACTGAGTGCGTCGATTTACAGGTATTTCATTACGCTTCATCATTGCATTAGTGATATTTTAAATCTTACTTACGCTATCCTCCTCTTCTTTTGCATGACTCTGAATTATTTTAATATATATGTACCATTATAAGTAATTAATAAATAATTTAAATCTACATATTTGTTTCTATATAAACAACAATTGGTAACTTAGTAAGGGGTATTCAGCAACTCGATATTAAATTTCCATAGACATAACATGTACTATTTAAAGTCAATATGTAAGTATGATTTCCAAACTAATGAACTGGAACCTAATATTTAAAGGTACATATACTGTGAATGTACGCAGTAAAGAGATTGTCTAGCTGATATCCCGTACACCGTTGTCGATTTTATACATGTAAATGTCCATTTACAATGTCACAAATATATGCAGGTCGTCCAGTGGCAAACTAAATAGTTCTCCCATCAAAATAGTCGACCCAACTCAATCATCGCTTTTCATTTCCAGCAATGAAACTCTTACTGAATGTAAAGAGAATCTATGAGATTAGTCGCCCGAGGTAACTCAGTTAGCACGAGCCGTCTGCCGGATAGATTTATAGACTTTTGGCCCATTTGCCCGATTGTCTAATAGTAAAGCTTCCAGCCCTTTATTTCGTGAGAATTGAAACCCCCAAAGAATTACTATATGACAAATTATACCTTTCTTTATCAATATTAGATAAAAAAGAGATTATTCTTGAGCAGCAATAAACTACATTGATAAATGGATCGTATTAGCCGCTAACCAGCAATTTCGACATTAGTTTGTTCCGATTTTGATAATGTTGTTTTGTATTATGTTGTATAGCAACTTAAATATAGAGGAAATGACATTTCTGCATCGATAAATTTAAATAGCAGTAATTTAATTACCAAATGAAAATTCAGCATATTTTTCATAGCACCAAACATTTTTCATGACATACAACATAACCATATTACACAATGCACCGTCGCAAGTACATGAAACGAATTAATCTCATCACTTCAATCCAATAACGTTTGTTATAGCACACAGTAAGTACTAAGAAATTTTCAGCCCTATTTTCCTTTATCCATCGAAGTATGAACCGATCTTTCAGTCGAGCTGCTCGCTGCTGGCACCAATCGCATCGCAATATCCGACTCGAGACAAGCGCTATTTAAATGCGTCGATATTCTTCACTACGCGATGTGATCAGGTATCGATTCGTACTTTAGAAAATGTGACCTTTAAGATATACGAAGATACTTAATTACTGGCAGCATTAGCCCTTTTATCGTTCTATTATTGGACTTGGATCTCCTCTCATAATAAAAAGGATCATAGCCATATTCTTTCTTGTTAAATCACACGTGTTAGTAATTATTTTGAAGAAAGGTTTAGTGCAAGTAAATATTGAACATTTGCAATTCATAGAACATTTTCTATTCCAGGTTTTCAGGTGAGACCGAGATATTCTCGCCGTGAACGCCAAGCGAGGTAAATTTGCAGAAATTTAATTACAGGATACCTCGTGGACATTTTCCGGACTAGGAAACCGCAATCGCCGAGCGATCGCTATGATTTCCAAGAGAGTTAACACCGATTTAACAGATGAACGTATTAAGATTTCCTCTTTAGCATTTCAACGAATACGTATGAAAATGAAATATGAATAGTAAATAACTATTGTTTCTTGTTATTATTAACGCCGTTATTATATAATTACGCTCGGTACATTACTGGGTAGGTAGAAAACAATGAGTTCTGAATGTATCCATTCTTACAGACCTGACGAGCTTCTTTACACCCTTGCGTACATAATATTATTTACACACATACATATATGTATGCCCGTCTCGGATATTCTGACCTCACATTAGTCAGTATTTGGCCGATTTGGTCAAGATAGGTAAATCTTGCACTCCTTAATTTCACTTAATACAGGTTTCTTAGCAATTATTTAATACTCCATGTTCTCTGCCGAATCGATAAGGAACCTGCCGTGATGGTGTAATAAAGTAAACTATATTATGTGAAATTCATAGCACAGCAATAATCTGATAATAGCCGTCATGATCATCACCTGCAGTCTTTCCACTGTTAGATCTAAGACATCTTTTAGTAACTAATATCTCAGGCGTATTCATGAACATACGGAAATATTGTTATACCAATTTGTGTTTCAGTGACGGGTGCTGTTGCAGAACCACGTGTATACCAGACGCGACTCTCTTAAGCGCAACAGAAGCACCCCGGCTACGCTTGGCGTGGAATAAGACAGGTACTAAGTTTTACTTAGTATCTGTCTTATTCAAACACGTTCTAACGGAAACCATTATATTAACGTAAAATCACGCCTGTAATCCCCGAAGAGGTAGGCAGATTAATGTAGAAAACTTCCACGTTTCACCAGTTACTTTTATGTCCCAATATGGAATAGGTGGTGAGCCTATTGCTATACACCGGGCACATATCCAGACTCCGAGCCACTACTAGAAAATATAAATTATAAAATTTTTGTAGTGTCTGACCTGAAAATTGATCCCAGGACCTCCCGATCGGCAGTCGCATTTGCAAGCAACACGACCAACGAGGCTGTCATTAAAATTAAACCAGTGCTATATGCTATTTCAAACTTCTCGACGGGTAACGGCAGTAACTGAGCAGTGTATCGCTTCGACATTGCGCTCGGTAACCCCTATTAACACTAGCTCCTGTTCAATCGTAAAAGAAAAAAAGGCAACTTGATGTCTCCAAGAAGAAATAGAACACAAGTAAAAAGTAACCAGAGAAATTTAATAGAACATACTCGTATTAAAGACATATAAATGTTTACTCATTTATTTATTTTAGTAGTTTTACACCCCGTCTAATCTTAGAGTGGTGAAGCATTTACCCCATCCACCGAAAATTGTACAAAGAATCCTTGTCGTCATTAAGTTACATTGGAACAGTATAGTGTAATAGGTAAGTAGAATATCTCACAATTCGCTCAGACCATTATTTGGTCGATTAATTATTATCTGTCTTTCGTCGTCTACAGTGAGCAATGTTCCTTACCTGCAGCGAGCAGACAAAAGAATGCATCTAAATCTTACTTTGTCTGTCATCAAATTGCAATTGCTAGAAGTGAAAACTTTCGCTGCAAGTGAATTCGTCGTTAGATTCAAAAGCCACCAGCACACGCTGTATTTCATATTACACGTATATTAGTGTTCGTTTGGTTAGCTTAGACCGTTAAATGTCTGTAGTATATGACGTAGTATATGTGTTTGACCTACATATTTTTCCTCAGAAAAAAGCCTGGCGTCGATCATATTTATGCTTCATTTGCGTTGGTACATCCAAGATCTCATGAAGAAGTGGTTATATGCAATACCAGGCCGTAACGTACCGTAAATTTTGCGTCAAACTATCTTTATTAACTGTAACTGCTGTAGCTGTAGCTGTATAAATATTACGTGAAAAATACTGGTGTAAAAATTTGACCGCCAAATCCTGAAGTTTGGGGCTAACTTAAATTTATTATACATTCGTTGTTATTGCAACAAACACAAAATATATTAAAAAAGAAAGATATATGTATAGAAGATATTTAAATACTAAAAAGTATTGTATTATTCATTGTCATTATCATCAACGTCATGATTTAAATACTAAAAATGATTTAGTATTGAAGTTATCTAAAATTCATCAACGTTTCCGCAAAAATAAAGTACATCATAATCAGAATAAAATGTCAACAGAACGACAATGTTCATTATTTCAGCGCGAATTCTTAGATTGGAAACGACGGAATATTTTGTGAGAAATCTTTTTCTTTTAAATTTCTTGTAGCGAATAAAACGACATAATTATTTCTCTCGTCGAGCGATTCAACGCTATTTAAGTTAAGAAAAATAAAAAGTTATGGCGCTGTTAAAATGCAACGACACTTGGATCATTTTAAACACAGCCTATAATCAACTTACAAGAACCAAAAGAATTATTATCATGCTCCTACATTTTATAAATAGCCCTCAGCTGTCACTGTATTAACAAAATTAAGGGGAGGCTATTGTGAAAGAGAATTAGAATTAGGAAAGTGAGATGTATAAACCAGTTATTACAAAATTATATAAATTATACCTACGTAAAATGTGCTATTTAAAACAAGTCAGAGGATATACAGGTCATGTCCCATAAGGATAGACATACCTATTTGGCACTCGGTGTTCCCTACCTACCCCATTAGGGACCTCGCGTAACGTTATTATAATGACAAGGGTGAGTTCCTAGAAACTTTTATATGAAACACATTTTAAGAATAACTTTTTACTTCACATTCAAAAATCACATCCTTACTTCGTCAGCCATAATTACATTTTTCCTACCATTAAAATTGTTCGGCTTTATTCGGTTATTGCTGTGTGATAATTGCCGGCGGCGAATCACTGCAATGTCGTTTTGTTCAAGATTGACTGGGGGTAAATGGAGCGTAAAATCTCCCTCGCTGCAGGCCTTCGCACAACATAAAACAAGGGTCGATAATAAAACCTTTAGAAGTGTAACAAGCTTCTTAGGCTGCTTAAAATAGCGTCAGATATTTTAAATCCCGGGATCGTTTTTATTACGAAGTGCCAACCATGCCTTTAATAAAATTGCAAAAGAAGATTGATTATCGTTGACTATGCTCATTTTGTATTGCACATCAGATTAATTTAACATTGAATACAAAATCGACTCACCAGGGGTGAGCCTTCTATAGTGGCACGTAAACGTAACTGTAAACGTAGACGTAAACGTAACTGTAAACGTAACTGGAGAAACGTAGAAGTGTACTGCACTCCTCAGCTAACCTCTTTAGGGATTACAGGCGTGTTGTTACGTTTATCTTGAAAACACCAATTTCGTCCCTACTTAATATTCTGTCCGGTTTCATTTTAAAATTATCTGCATAACAATAAAAGCACGAACAAAGTGTTATTCCACAGTCAAAAGTTTCAAGAAGGTTGTTTAATAACAACAAGCTAGAGTAGTGAAAACGAAAATATATGTTTTAAAGAGATTTACATAAAAAATCGGTAAACATTTTCACCCAAACGAAGAGATCTGCACGACAATAAGTTTAATAACGAAGGGATAAGCTATTTGCATTTTCTCAACAACTGTTTCGTAATCCCTGTTCTTTCTTATTGGCGTCTCCGCCGATTTGAGATGGCCGCTTCAACTTTCCTCTCTCTTTGTACTTGTGATGAAATGTACAGACCACTTACCCGGATTATATCAAAGCTCTTGTACAAATAATACGGGTATAATCGAACAATTCGGGATCAGATTCCGGGGAGCATTTTGAAGTGGTTTTTCGTTGAAAATTTGTATTCACTTCGTGGATGTCACCTAAAACTGTTTTAGGGAAAAGCAATTTCCTTTTACCAAATAAGCATAATTTTTGGGACGACGGTCGTGTCCAGCGCCCGCTACTCAGGTGACAGCCGGCTCGAGTGGCTCGTCAGTTAAGCCGCGTCACTTAGGCGCGGACCAAGGATACAATTTTTCTGGATATGACTAATTGGGCAACCAGTATACATTTTATGGCTCACTGCTGTAACTCAGGCATGAATACAACGCATACCTAGTAAATAAGCTGACCAAATTTACGAGTATAATTAAAGAGTCACCATATCATTATAATCAAGGTTGGGTTACATGTAACAATTCATCATTGAAACAATGGATTAAGTCAAATACAATAGACAAATATGAGCACCATTGCAATGGAGTGCCTTCTAATTGGTGAATAGAATTGATTTTAAGTAATCATTTTTCGCTCTATAAACACAAATCTATCATAGTTCGTCCAGCTCACCAACCTTGAACAGTGAAGCTATATTTACCGTCAGTATCATTACTAGAATAACGAGAAAACAACTCATATGTCGCTCAACTCATATTTCGCATGTCGCACATTATATTTATGTAGATAAGTAAATAAAAGTATTATAATGTTTATTATACACTTAAAACATAAAGCGACATTTTATGATTATTATGCAACTAGATGTTCTAGGCTACTACTCGGGACGGTATAGAAAATGAGACTTTTGTCCCGAGTAAAAATTACAGTACATTTTCAGTTCAATAATAAATTATCACCATGCCAAATTAGGACACAATCGTTCCATTATTTATTGCGTCACGAGCGAAGATACAATTTGTAAAAATCCACAAGTTTTAGTCTGTTGCTTGTATCGTGAACGTGAACCATTAAAATAAAACATACAAACGCCTGCAATCCCCGAAGAGTTAGGCAGAGTGTAGAACACTCCCACGTTTCGCCAGATACCATTACATCCTACCAAGAAATAGATTGTGAGCCTATTGGCATACATCGAGCACATATCCAGCCACTACAAGAAAATCTAACTTGGAAAAGTTCAATAGTGCCCAACCCGGGATTTCAAACCAGGACTACTCAATCGGTAGTCGCGTCTACAATCAACATGACTATAACTATAATTATCATGTAATTACCTGTGATTTTTTTTTTGTGATTTAGTTTAGTTTTTGGTTTTTGTTATTTCATGTGATTTTTTTTTTTTTTTTAGATATTTATGTGTTTTTAGATTTTTATGTTAGTAATTAATATAATTAGTGTAATTGGTTAAGGCCGTACTAATTTTTTTTTTATATATATAAATAAATAAATGACAGTCAAAAAAACATGATATACGTACAATAATTTTTTCATATCTTCTTCGACGTGTATCCAATTATTATTTACGTAATAAATTTCTCAAATATGATCATTACTATTATTATCACGCCAATTTCCTTACGGAGTAAACAGAGAGCACCAAATGCCATATACCTACTCTAACTTCAGCTCATTTACTTCTATGTACATTTAAAAATTATCATATAAGCCTTATATTCCATCAAATGATGTCTTATGATGTTCACTTTCATAGTGTTAATTATGTGAATTAAGCATAATTTCTAGACAAGTGACGTTGTTAGCGTTCTACTTATGCTACGTCACTTAGGTTAACGTAACGGCAAAGAGGCAAGACGTCGGAAAATTAACGTGTACTGAACAGATTATTTCTTCACTGTGTAATATTTAAAATATGATGTGTATGAAGAAAATAAATTAACATAGAAATTACATACATTGAATAAAGATAAATCATTATTTTGTTAAAACATTATCAGAACAGGTTCTTACGGGGTAGACAGGGTGCACGAATGCCAAATTTCTAATTTCACCTAACATGTTTCTTCTACAAATAACACTCTCTTCATTCATATTCATTTAAAATTAATTTGTATAATTGTTTTGTTTAGTAACAGAAGTCCTTATACTGTCTTGGTAAAAGTATCAAAATCAATTTATTAATCCATGGCGTCCATTGTCAATTTTTTTTTACTTATTCTAAATGAGATGTACCTACAACCGCGCGCACATACAAATAATTAGCTAAAATGTCATTTCCAGAAAATCTTAATCAGCAAACACCTTTGCTCGTAATATCGATGTATCTAGTCACATGTTATAGGTTTATAGGTGCCTGGCATCGCACGTGCTCATACTCCCTTCCATATCCCTGCACATCCTAACCCTTATTACCAGTAAAGGTTATAGCGTTTATAATATCACGAAACTGCCATCAATGCGTACGTGAGACTAGACCATTCGCGAAGGGTGCCATTAAGACATTCTAACCCGAATACAAAATGACCTACTGTGGTATAAAGCTATGTTGGTCTATTATTCAGCCGTACATAGCTTAAACGCACCACGTGTATGCATAGCAACTTCAACATATTAAATATTCAGTTGAACCAAATTGTTAGGTATCTTTCATTAACTAAGTTACATAAACATTCAGAATGTATTCCTTAGAATTGAGCCTTAAAAAACTTTTTTTCTAATTATACGTTTAAGAGTTGAAATCTTAATGATAGTCTAAGGCGCACATTAAGGCCTAAGAAGTTATGTAAATAATATTACATAAAAAGTAACTTCTTTTACATAAATAAAAATATTATAAAATTTCAAATTAAACTCAACGAAACGAGCGGGTTACTGCTAGTATAGTATAGTATTTTGTTATTCGGTTTTTTGGTGAACTTCCGATGTTTTCATAGAATTTCAACACTGTCAAACAAATCAGCTAGATTCATTAGAAATTATCAGTGTTATCACTCCACATCCTTCCCCTAACTTCTCACGGGATCATCACTAAAACCCCCTAACACCCCTTGCCATGATATCACATGTCTATTTCACACGAGCACACTACTGCACAAATAACTGTTCTGTGGTCAGAGTAGCAAAACTTATTATGTGTTCATGTATAATATATAAATTTGTAATGAGAATTCTCTGGAAGCAAATCCGTTACACAGCCTGACAGCGGACATGTTGACAGACAAATATTATTTGCTGATATTATGTATGCACGCTGGAACTCTACTCCAGTACGCACTTATTGTTTTCGGGTAATGAAATATTGTGTTGCAACACTTGGTAATCAAATTTGATAAAACTCGTCTAAATGGCAGAGACACTTTCAAAATATTAAAATTTGAACACATTTTTTACTGGAATTTACTATAGACCTTTATTTTCGGTAAAACCAATTTAAATAATAAGGACTTGTGTTCACTGTTATACAAATGAAATATAATGATTATCTGTTTATTTGAATACAATAATATAAAGTAATAAGTTATGATTTAAAAAACCGGATAAAACAAAGTAATCGAAATAAATAGTAATGTAAGAGTAATTTTCGAAAATTTCCAAACGAATCCTATTCCTTCTACAATACAATAACAAGTACCTAATATATGTGTTTATATTTCATGCAATACCTACATACGAAGAAATGGCGTGAATTTATAACGAGAGTGATGAATGTACTCGTAGAAGAAGCGCGGCAGGTCTGTAAGGATAGGTAGCCAGAGGAATATAGTACTCGTGTACTTGAGCATACTAACAACATTATTACATACATATATACTTAGATACATAATATTCAACGCACATTGTAGCGTAATCTAATAGACTGACAGTATTCGGTAACTAAACTGTTTCCTCAGCGGAGCTCAAGGTCTCGGCGTATAGAAACACAATTATAACAATAAAATAACAAATCATGAATCTTTATCGTCGTATTAATATGCATAAGTTGACTGTCCCTGTTTGTATGTAAAGGATTTTATGTTCCTAAACGTATTTTAGGATAACCTCACCTTTGTAATACTTGCCGCTTTTTTATGGGGGAGAAGTTGCAAGAGCGCGAGCAGATTGACACTATTTAATAGCTCTTAACCCACGTCACAAATTGAATGAAATACTTGACACGTTTGGGTTAGTTCTCGATAAGAATTAATAAAATATTTTTGACGCTTACAAGATCGAAAATCATAATAAGAATATACACATTTATATAAAATACGAGTATAAAGTTTGACAGTCAATACACTCAAAAACAAGGTGGAAATTACCCGCCCGACCACCACTACACCGACTGGTACCAATTACCATTTATCTTGAAAAGTTTGATTAATATTACCAGTTTCGTAGGCATGTTTACATAGAAGGAAAGAAATATAATACAGATGCCTCGATAGTCTACAGTCGCAGGTGCGACTATAGATCAAGAAGGACTGGGTTCATTGATCAAGTATAATACGGTTTTTTGAACTTTAGCCTCCAGTAGTAGCTCGGCATATGTATCTGTGCCCGATTGTGACACAGGCTCACGCCATATTCCGTGAGACGTATGTATGTACATATAACATAACAGGTGAAAAATAGGAGTAGAGTTCTCTGGTTACTTCTTAGGAGAAATAAAAGCGCGATGTTATGTTAAGTATAGAAATGAAGGTACATAAAAATGTGAGAATATAAAACTAGTAAGCGAACGATTTTCGCCGTCTCCGCATCGTAATAAACGCCATTAAGCGTCATTGTTCTACGCTGGTCACTCCAGTTTACTCGGCGCTCGTAAATATATGAAATCACTGTGCGCTGCGATTTTAGTGCTCGCGTGCTATGACTGATAATAATTCCTTAAGCAGTCAAGCCGCGATTCGTTATGCAACAGATTTAAGCCGAGACGTGATACTTGCATATTCATATTGTTATTTTCACACTAAGCCCGGCATGAACATATGATTCAAGTTTGAATTTAATCCCATACGTAATAACGGCTCGTTTTAAACTGGGTTGTTTGAGTTTCATTCTGAGCGCTATGATAGAGAAAGCCTCAGATATAGTCATAAAAACTGACAACTTTTCGGCGCGTGTTGGCACGTGATTTTTATATTAAAAGAAACTTGGGACCACCTTCCTAAACTAATATTGCTTATGTGACGGCTACACACACACTAAACTTATAGTAGAAATGTGAATGTGGCCTTAACTTGACTACAAGGCGACCAAATGAACTCGAAACATACAATTTTCACCGTGGTCCTTGAAATAACGTAAGAAAAAAGGTACATAGAAATATTTTTTGGGAAAAAAAAGATGACTGCTATGATATTTGGCGCGTTTTCCATTGCTTAGTGAACCTGACTGTTGCGCCGGTGTCTTGGATTCGATTCCCAACCAGAATAAATAATTTGTGATAAGCACAAGTATTTTTTTAATGTTTGTAAACAATGTATAAGAATATATTTATATTCATATTTGTAGTTTATCTACCGCACGGTCAATAACTCAAGCTCCGTTGATGCGAAGTTTGGGATCAAATGGCTGTGTGGGGATGTGTCCCAAGATATTGTCTTTATATTTATCATTTTCCGCACACATGTCTCCCCAATATCACGGCGGTGAACTCGATCTTCAACCCATCGTTTCCAAGCACTGCCACCCACTTTAGGTGTTTCGTCACTCCAACTAACTGGAGGGAGTCCTATGCTATGTTAGAACTACACTTACATTTTATACGGCTCACCGGTACACCTTCAGTTCGATTGTACAAATATGTTTGTAATTACATGTTTTACAAATTTTAAGTGTGCATATAGAAATCTATTACCAAAAATCGTTTACCCGTCTAACGCGCGGCTCGTTCTTCAAATTAACCCATGAATATTCAATCGCATTTCACTTTAAAAAGGGAAAGCGATTCCGATCGGTATAATCATAATTCCATCTGAAGTTATCCGTTAAGGAATTATCGATTAGGAACATCTCACGATCGAAATACTTTCTCGCGTTTTTTACTATTGAACGTTTCGTTTTGTATTTTATGCTTCGCTTTGTTGAAATTATCAACGGCGGGGTAGTCAACTTTGATGCAATGGGTGCAAGTTCATAAAACAGGGCCGCGGTTCGACCATTTAAAATATTCTTTGAATAGAATCTGACGGTTGTAAATTGCTGATAGTACCTACGTTTTTGTTATATTAATACATTAAAAAAAATAAAAGCATACAACAGAAAAACAATGATAGATGTAGTTTTTTAGTTTTTATGTCGAAAAAAAATTTGTATATAATATTTAATTGATTAAAATAATAGTCTTTGAACCGCAATTACGAAAATAAACATTCAAAACTCTTAACGGTAACTACTATGTAGGTATATATCCTTACTAGTATTATAAATGTGAAATTAACTCTGTCCGTCTGTCTCTTCTTCATTCCTAAACAAAGATATGTTGAGACCCGAGAAAGGACAATGAATAGTTTTTATCCCAGAAATCCCTTAGGAACGTGAGCTACGCGGTTAAAACCCCGGGACTGTCTATCTTTTAGGGACTATCTATCGAGACTTTCACGACTTTTCATAGAGGAGGTTGTAGGCTTTTATCCTTTATATTAGCTTTTTTTTATATTAGCTGTTATCCTGACATTCCAATAAGATTAGGATTAACACGGGAAAATCTGCGTCAAGGTATCAGCGATATCGATTCGATATCGAATATCGATTCCTGCGCGAACGAAGTCGCGGGCACAGCTAGTTAATGTATAGAACACTAATGCTTCTTAAACACAGCCCTACAACTACAATATGATGAATTGTATTGTTGGTGTCACACAAACACACGTATATGTAGATACACACAGACAGGTGGATGTTACGCACACAACTCACATCCAAGCACACACGCACACACGCTTGCATGCACATACACAAATTCCTACAATATAACCTACATAAACATATTCATCTTTCATATGTCGTTTTGCACTGTAATCGAAAGCTGGAACGAATATTTTTACAACATCAACGTAATCTGTACACGCAAAATACTTACATAAATCACATAAAGAAGTTCATTTTTCGGAACATTGTGCAGGGCCGATTGTCGGCGTGTCTAAAGTCGGTGTAAAACGGGCAGATAAAGTTTGTATCTTGTTAGAAATTGTTAAGTATACTTGGAACTTGTTCGAGGGTTATTGGAATGTTTTCGGAAAAGTACTATAAAGATAGGGGAAATACGATGCAAGAAATAAAACGGATATAAGTAATCTAACTCAAATAGGAAATTTTTATTACATCGTAACATATTACTGTATGAATATACCCATATTCATGTTCATAATTATACTAAACGACAAAATCATTTGGATGGACATTTTTAATTCCGTCGCTTTGATACGAATTGTTTGGAAATTTTCAATGTTATCATTCTTAGGTACGGAAAAGTTCTGTATATAATTTAACTTTTATTTTTACTTTAAACTTTACGTTTTTCTACGATCTGTAAACAGACATTCACATAACTACATAAATTAAAATATAAATCATAATAATATGCTTGTCAGGCTTTATATTTTATCAAGATTCTTACATGCATATCTTCACGCCAGGTCCCTCACGGGGTTGTCAGAAGGCACCGAGTGCCAAATACTTCTATCCTTACAGACTTGCCGCACTTAAAATTTTTCAAACTATAAACTTACTTCCTTTCAATACTAAAATAATAGAATAATTATAATAATTGTAAAATAAAAGTACAAAAATGAGTAAATACCTACTAATGTCATAAACAATGTTTTATTTATTTAATTATAGTTAGTTCTGGTTTATTCTCTACAACGGAAAAGTTAACCAAACAGATAATAAGATTAATTTCAAATTTATTACCTCGTGGCTACTTACTTTACAGGAAAATGTCATCATCATCATCATCATCACCAGCCCACAGCTGTCCACTGCTGAACATAGGCCTCCCCTAGAGCGTGCCACGTCGCTCCGCTTTCCTCATCCAGCGTCCACCGGCGATCCTACGAATGTCGTCGGACCAGCGGGTCGGAGGTCGTCCTACGC
>DWFO01001457.1:0-15854 GCA_018246595.1 Mimoniades nurscia nurscia | reverse complement strand
AAAGTAACTGGTGAAACGTGGGAATGTTCTACATTCCTCTGCCTACCTCTTCGGGGTTTACAGGCGTGAAGTTACTATTACTATAACTGAAATATTTTGACTGCTTAGTAACGACAATGTTCTCAGATAACAGTTAAAAATTATAAGTAACGACACACATGAATTATGTTTCTCTTTTAATGAAAAACCACTTATGTACATGAAGACTACTCTTATGAAGACTACCACAGCATCTTCTATGTTCCAAGAAATATTGATTTAATCATTACAACAATTTGGTAAATTTCAATTCATTATTTTGGATTGGATTTGTTTCGCTGAAACCATTACATTTGACGATGAGAGTTAATGACTGCTAAATATGGATAACTGAACTCAATAAGTACTTCGGAGATGGGCTTTTTTCTGATTAATTGTCTACACCCATCAATTGGCATATGTATCCTGTTGGATTGGATTGAATTCATTGGATCCTGTAATAAAATTGTATTTTTATTGTTCTTAAACTGTAGCTAATTCTTATAATTTCGACTCATTTCAGTGCCAATCTGCATGCCACCCGACGACGCGGACTTCACGGGCCGCGTCGCGACGGTCACTGGCTGGGGCCGATTGAAGTACGGCGGTGGCGTACCCGCTGTTCTACAGGAAGTTCAGGTAATCTTTTATAGTTTCACTTTACAGATTACGCGAACTTAGATTTCATTACAGAAGTGCTACCTCAGTATCTGGTAGCTAATAATTGTACTGTAGAAGTTTTCAGTGTTGACATAGGTATTATCCTCGTACAATTTGGCAGAAACAAGGTACTCTAAAGCCTATAGCAACAGCTAAGGTGATTAAGAAACTGGAGAACACTCCAACATGTCTCCATTTAACCTTTTAAACATCCACAATGGGTTAATCAAAATACGTGGCCGTAATTTTAGGGCCTCCCGAAAGCCAATACAAGTCGTTATCTCTATTCCTGACTTAAAACGGATTAAAGGGCAATTTCGAATAGTATCCCGTTCATCTTCATCAGCGTATTACAATCCACTGCAGGTCATAGGCCTCTCTGTGGAGTAATGTTCATAATCCCCACGCCTGCCAGCACCGGGCTCAGACATCCTGTATTCCGGCACGGAGTCGGGGAATGTATTCTTACTCCGCCCCGACATGGACAATCACATTCAGCTGCTAATTTTATGACACGGACTCCTGTAATTCCAGGTGCCTGTGATAGAAAACAGCGCGTGCCAGGAGATGTTCCACACGGCGGGTCACGACAAGACGATACTGAACTCCTTCATCTGCGCCGGCTACGCCAACGGACAGAAGGACTCTTGCGAAGTGAGTGCTTTCTGTTCATCTTTTATTATTGTTACAAATATTATTGTTACATTTTAATGCCAGATCTCTTAAGGAGTAGGCAGACAGCACCGAGGGGCGAATATCTTCATCTTTACAGGCCCGATATGCTTCTTCTAAATTTATAACCTTCTTCATACAAGCATGTTTGTATGTATATTATCGACATTGTCATTGCACCTCGTGCACTAAATAGCTTTAATAGTTCAAAGCATTTAAAATAAAGTTTTTCCATTTTTTACCCAGGCATAATATGTTATCATGAATATTATACTTCATGATAAAGTACGTTAATGAGTGAGAAAAGATTCTTTATAGTGATAGTTAAAACGGGATCAGTTACGATTTTAAATCTCGATAATGGAATACGGAATTGAAAAGACAAATAAACAATAACATACACATGGTGTTCCGTATTTGTATAAAGGCGTATTTTTATACATGTGTTAGAGCTTATTAAGAATCTACGAGTATTCTACAGGGTGACAGCGGTGGTCCTCTAGTACTGCAAAGAGAAGATGGGAAGTGGCAGCTTGTGGGAACAGTATCCCATGGAATAAAGTGCGCAGCTCCTTACCTGCCTGGAGTCTACATGAGAACCACCTTCTACAAACCTTGGCTGCGGAGCATAACAGGTGTCCGTTAGGTGGTATTGGACTAAACGCTAAAAAACCCTACCTTCCACCTTGCTACAATCAACTGTCGCGGAATATTGTGTAAGATCCCTGATCAATTAACAAATTATCAAGATAAAGAAAGCATAGATTATTAAAGTTAATTGTAAACTCTACAGTCTGATTACCTTGATTGCAGTTGAAGAAAACGACATTATCAAACTTCCCGAGTTATGTGTCATGACGTGATAAAACGAGACGCGTGGTATGACATGGTGTTACTGATGTATTACTGTATCTCCTACACTGATAAAGTATTTAGTTATATTTAGCTATTTATTGTTAGTTGCTTAAATGGACTAATGGTTGTTTTATCGATTGTTTACCTGATTGTATGAAATGTTGTAACTTAACTGGTCCTCTTCGTACCGACGGTAATGATTAATTGTTTAATGACTGGTAACAATGAGCGCTACATTTGACCGAATAGCAGAATTATGTTTAGTGTAAAATTGGATTACGTCACGTGATTATTTTATTTAAAGAATGCGTCTGATAATTAATCGTAATATTAATGTATAGTAAAAGTATCGGGAAAATTTTATACTTTTACATACGAGTATTACCGGTACTTTAATACTAAACATTTACTAAAATTACCTAAAATCCATAAATGAGACGTAGCAAATATTTTTAAAATCATGCATATTTTATAAAAATTCTAACCTCTAGTATATTCTGTAATATAACAGCTATGATAATGTTATATTGTAAAATAGAAATCATTTATTTATTTATATTAGAATGAATTAAGTAGTTGTTAAGACTGAATATAGCGGAATAATTGTTATTTATTAAATAATTTTCTGTTAACATTTCTGATTCCAATTATAATTTATTGAGCATACTAATAATTTGAAAATAAAAATGATTTATAAAACTAAAAAGGTAACTTTCGTTTTCATAAACATAAGCAACGCAATATTAAATACTCATTATTATTGTTATAATTTAAAATAAATACATAAATTGAGTAATATTTTGTATTTTTTGTTTTATGTTTTAAACAGGCATCTAGGAATTGGATGCAAAGTTTTAAAAAGTAGTTTTTAATATATTGTATATAATTTTCTGTCTGTATGTTTCTTGTACCAATTATGTATTGTAATGTGAATCGCTCAATATATTTGTAGGAAATGGTAGACTTGTGACTGTTATGCATTTAATAAATATATAAGAAGTTAATTTGTTTCCTTTCTTCGCATGTAACCATTTTTGATTAATAAATACCTACTTATAACCAATTTATGTTCACTAATACTTTCAATAGATATTGTGTTTATAAATCAAAAAACATTTATACATACAAAACGTTTGTTTCATGCATTTAGCAACGATAATTCTCTGGGCTTGTAATTTGTAACTACAAACATATGTGGTTGAGTCAAATATTGTTTATCTTTTAATATTAACAGTAGGTATGTCCGGTCTTATAATACGAAATATTATATTCATGTGGCCCTTAAATTAAACGGTAATAATCTTTTTATTGTAGATACTGTAATTATCATCATAATTGTATCACAGTCCTCTGCTAAATACAGACCATCCCAAAGGCCCATAATCCCTGCGCTGGGCATGCAGGACGGAGACGGGCAGTTACTCTAAGGTCAATTAAAAAATAATTAAAGAGAAAATTCAATTGCCTCGCTAAATACATTTATTGCGCATAAAGTCTACATTTGTATAAAACATGTTTAAAATGAATTTTTTTACCATATTAAACCATAAGCAGGGGATGGTATAAGTAGGTACATACATATTTTTATTTATGTAATAAATAAGATGCAACGTACACATTCATATAAATTGAGTTTTGAATACAAAAGACAGAGATAAACATATCCGCTTGAATAGTTACGTGAATGAGACATCAGTATGTGTTCGAGTGTACTGACTCGACAGTTGCTTAACACTGAAGCCTCTCTCATACAATCCGTCGGAAAAGTAATTAGAAAAAATATGATTGATTTTAATTAATTTCTCTCATAATCAATCTCTGTAATCCTTCTACTGTTTAATCCGCGTTTGCTCCCAGACAAAGTTAGGAGAGACGTACAATCTACAAAACAGTAAGTCCAATGATAACATTCGAACATATATATAAAGTATTATATAATAGTTATTAGACTTTGCACTACAGTTACATCTACGACGTATGTTTTTCCCTTTAGCTCATTGTAAGACTAAGTCTACAATCAACGCTATCTACTTTAACATTTCAAGACTAAACAACTAAACAGCTGCAGCTAAATATTGGCAAAATTACTACATTAAATTGTCATATGGCACGTTATATTCATATATACATTATACAAGGCATTAATATGTTAAGCTTTATATTAAATACTTTGCGGACATTACCATAATTTAATTACACATACTTTTAAGTGTTCTGTTCTAATTAAATATAAGTTTTAATTGAATATATTGTTGTAACTCTAGCGAGGACTATGTAGTACTGAATACGATGATTTTTGTATATATATATTTACGGGTATATTATAAAAATTAATTTTGCGTTAATATTTTATGACAACGGAACAGTAATACAAGCATAAGAATCAATACATACTTAGACAACAACATTTTTAGAGAAATACCCTTCTGTTTTTAATTTCAAATCGCCAGTATTTTTGCTCGCACCCTCGCTGCTCAAATTTTTATATAATACCGATATTACATATAAAATTTAATTATATACAAGCTTAAGTCACATATAGTTTTTCCGCCCTCTCTCTCTCTCCGTGACATCGTGTAGCCTGGTCGGGTCATCCTGAAACAACTATATGTGAACTGGGCTAATACTTATGTATTATAAAAGAACGCACTTATACAAAATTTGAAGATATGGCTACAGGAAACCACACTACATTACTGGGCATTTGTCTCATGTCAAATTACTCACTGTGTGACCCAAAATTTGTCCCAGGATGTCCCAGGAGTTTCCGAAATTATAATTAAATCGGGTGCTATATTATATAATAATATGTTATTTGGAAAACGTTTAGACAAACTTTATTTCACTTTCACTTGTTTCACTTTGTGGTCATTTCAAAAAATTAATTAGGTACTAACATATAATACTATAAGCGGTTTCCTATGAAGTCCGTAGACATCATCAATATTATTTATTTATCCTTTATTGTTGGTAACAATATTAATGCGGATCGATAGTTGAAAATTTTATTCAGATTAAGTGAGAAATTCTCATCCATATGTTGTTAAAAGAAATAATGTTTAATCCATTGTGACTTGGAATGAAAAAATTTAAGGAAGTAAAGAAATAAATTGTATTTATGTAAGTTTAAATAAAAAAAACCGGGTTGTTACGTCATATAATTTCATTATTCTTACATATACGAGACATAATTATTGTATACAAGCCTCATGGTGACGGAACGCCACATTTATAATTTCAGCTCACACTAGTCTTAACATTCATATAACATTATCCAAAATAACATACATATTTGACAATCAGTGGCCAACATCTAAGTTTCCAAAAAGAGAAACTCTATACTTCTGTCAATATTATAATTGTTAACTATATGTATATTAATTACATAACATGTTCTTTTTTTATTGTTATTGATCGTGCACAGCAGTATCGAAAATTTTCTAATATTCTACTATTTTTTGATATATTTTTTTTTATTTTATAATTACAGACAATAAATATATGTTTTATATAAATATAATACTTATAAGCTTTAAACGTTTAAACGCTTTAAATGTTTTTAATTTAAATAATTTTACATTTCATTCACAGGAGCGTTAAGTGTTTTCTTTATGAATAACATATTTAAAAGGTAAATACAATACATTTTTAACAGGACATAACAATTTTAATATTAAATTGTACTTAAATTATGTTTATTTTAGATATGATTACAGAGACATTCAACTGTAAAATACAATAATGTAAACTAATTCAGAATATAATATTAAAGTCGATTAAAAATTAAAATTTGATTAAACAAAATTTCTCAGTTTATATAGTATTTTACATAAAACATTTATTTATAAATGAATACTTGCGCAATATGTTTGAATAAAAAATAATAGCTAAATCAAATTTGCAAGTGATATAAAACAATGTTGAATATAATGCCTACTTATTACATAAAAGTTATTTAACAGTAATTACGCAATCTACTTCTACGACAAGCAAAAATCTTGTGCATAAAATCAAACTTAGAACTAAAACTATAAATTACATGCTTTGCTTAATGCTAATATAAACAAAAGCTAAATAAATCACAAATATTACGTTGATTATTATATAATTTTATACGTAATGTTGGTTATTAGCACAACCTACGGCTCAAATTTAGTACAATGACAATTTTATGGCTACAATTATTGGACTCATGGCGTTAATCAGTTAACAGGGATTTTATCGTTAATTAATCTATTCCTATCAAACAGTTATTGACAATTCTGGCCACTATAAACACAAATAATGGCGCCTCCACACGTTTGTTTTACTACAGCCACAACTTGTATTATTTTACAAGTTATTGTGAATTACGCCGGAAGTAAGAACAGGCGTGAGGTTACAAGTTACATAAACACTATAAAGTAAGACAATTACTCGCAGTAACTGTCGTTTCTTCATTGCAACTAACAATTTTGTCATATTAACGTTTTGTCAAACCGTATTGGGTGAAAATCGTGAGAATAGAAGGGAATCGAATATTTTAATACATAGATTCGCCACTCATTGACTGTTGACTGTTATAACGGTAATTACGACGGTGCAGAAAATGCAGAAAATCACCATATAAATACTCTAAATGTACGTTTTTTTTTAATTTTAATATTCACCTAAACATTAATTCATGTACATATATTAAAAATATTGTTACGAGTATAGCGAAGGATAGCAGTAAATATTTTTTTTAAATTTAGTTTGAGTATTATAAATAGCAGTAACATTAAAATTAAAATACAGTTGAAGAGACATTTTTATCGAAGTATTAGTATTGCATTTCCCATGGCTGTGTGTGAGCTTATGTCATGAATTAACATTATCGTTCATCCTCAACTGTATTTTAATGTACATTATATTTAACTATTATTATTGCCCAACACATTTTATAACATACTACGAGTAACAATATCAAAACAATTTTCACTGGTAGACTATTTATGTGGAGTGGAAATAAGTGACAAAGAGTAGACCGGTGTAGTTCGAACAGAACCTGTCTTCATTATGTCACGTCAGGTTTTGTAACTCACATTAACTCGAGAAAATTCAACATAACAAGGACAGTCTTATATCACTATGCAGTGATTTGATTCCATTTGCAGTTTGATGAGCAATTAGTGGTTGATCGACTTTAGAACATGGATTCCGCTACATAAAATATTATATACGATGGTATATAAATCTACCAGTAAAATTCATCCGCGTTATTCTAAAAATTTACTTAGAACTTTTCCCTTTGTAATGAAAGCATTTTTTACAAATAGCATCGGCCCTGTCCCTAATGGATTGCGTGGAAATTGCTCTATTGGATTCAGGTTTAGTGTCGTCTCCCTCATTCTGAGCCTCACTGAACTGCTGGATCAACTTCCTAATGTAAATACCAGGGCCCCTTATAGTCAATTTGGTGCTTATTTCGTCGTTTTTGCCAACCTTATCATCACCGGCAGTAACTTCGTTGTCGCTTTTGCTCTGATAGCTATCGAAATGTTGGGAGAATCTGTGACCTATGTTAATCTTTTCATCCATTGGACTGAAGTGAACTGTTTGTGTTTCGTCTTCAAACTTCTTGGAGCCAGTCGGTGTTATGATTATTTCGTTGGTTTTCATATCTACGGTGATTTTCGCATCGTCCAGAGCGAGGCGTGCGAGAGAAGCGTCGACGGACTTAGAGCGAATTTGTCTGGATGGCGTTGCTGGAAGTTGAAGTTGGTTCGAGTCGTTAGCATCTTGTTTAATCGTTCCACTAGACGTCACTGGCGTTGATGTTATGGATGATCGCTCCCCTGGGCTAGATCCTGGTTTTAATAAAGAAAAAATAAGGAAAAGTGTTCCTCGTCGAAAACAATTATAGCGGAAATAGTTGATGTTTTACATTTTTATGTCATGCGTCTAATTCATTACACGTTCAAGTATTTGTTATGTCCAAAATGAATTTGGATTTTCTGTACTTAAAGTTTGTTATATTCTTAAACACAAGCATTGTTTAAAGCTGGATACTTAGGTTCTTACTAAAGCACATTATCTGTTATGTTAGAACCGACACCTAGAAATTAATTTAATTACCTCAATATTTTGCTCCTATCGGTTCAGTTTTCGGCCCTAGAATAAACCAATTATATTAAAATAGAACTGGACTTAATTAATTTTGATCGGGAGTACGTAACAATTTGTGGTGATTTATTTGACAAAATATTAACTCAAAATATTACACTCGTGGAACGAATAAGCGCACAAAATACCACTCAAAGCTCTAGAAATCAACTGCATAGGAATGATATCATGATTTCTGCAAATCAATTGTTTTTCCGCACGACAGGAAACTCCTAGATATACCCACCATTCGAAGTGTCTTCTCTTTCTTCTTCTGAACAAAGCGGCAGAGATTGTTCTACCATAAGACCCTGTACCATGTCCATACAGGAGTCCAGAGAGAACTTCTTGCCACACATTCTAATGCCGCGGATCCGACGACGCATTTCTGCAGGGTTAGTGAAGCGTTTAAGCTCAGTAAGTTAGTTGGAAGATGAAGAAAACATTATGTTAAAACAAAGAAGCGAATTTATTCAAATTATCTATTAGTGGCAGCGTCTAAAGACATGCGCTCTAATTTCATGTTTCTCAACATGTTTTCGCTTTTTCTTGCAATACTTAGTTCGTTTGTCTCTTTGTATATCATTTGATACATAATTAATAGGTTCGCTCAGAAACGTCCACCGATGGTAATTGAATGGATGGTTCATAGATTTTAAGTTTACTCACCAGGACTGTCTTTAGGCTCCATCTTCAGCTGCGCAAAGGTCTGAGCACAGGAGCTCAGCACTTGTTCGTAATCGCAAATGGCAACGTGAGTGCCGTTAACAATTTTTGGACTCATTGGGCTATTCGCCAGAAGTAAGCTCGTCCCAAACGTTGCATTCAGCTCACGGGTCTCTAGAGTAAAAACGCACAACATATTTAAAGGTAAGGTATGCCTGATTTTGCTTTTATTAATTTGAAATGATAATACCTAAACCTGGTATGAATGTGATTCGTAAAATTTACTGGTTTGGCAGTGAAATGATTCTACCTAAGCTACGGGGTACTATTGCTAAGTGCCTTTTCTACTTTACCAACGTTAGGATGTTTTTAGAAGTATATCTGGTATTTATTCTCCAACTATTATTATTAAATTTCTCTAGTTAAATTTGGACGTTTGTAAATCCCACCATGTTGTATTTGGTAATCTGCGAATGTTTTTGTTAGTCACAGAGTAAGATTTTTTTGTATCTATAAAAAATTTCAGAACCTCATCGAAAGTTTCAACTGTATTATAGATAGGAATAGACATACCTTTCAAAGATATCCTTGGTTTCTTGGGCTCCACTATGTTTCCTTTGTCGAAACCAAACATATCCGTCAGAATTTCAGACGCAACAGTTTTGATCTCGTTCCAATCGTCTATGACGAAAACAAACATATTTTTTTAATTAGAGAAGAGTTCAAGACTAAATGCTCTCCTTCAAATATTAAGAGATTTAGGTTCATTGACATGACAACCAAAAATGACAAAATAACATTTCGGAGTACATACTGTCTGGTCATAATGATTTCACTAAACTTTAAAAAAAAAATCTGATCAACAGAGCTCAGGAGGAATTATGATGATACTCTTATAATGCCATCATAAAAAGGAACACGATTATACGAGCCCCTTAAAGCTAATACGCTATTAAATATAAGCTATAAACGCTGTTAAATTGCTACAGGAAGTGCTTTTATATGTATATGGCATGTTCCCCTACCCAGAATGTCTTGATTAGTGGTCCTCTGGGAGGTAACGGTGAATCGGATAACGTAGACCCCCTTGAAACAGGCCGGCACAGCGTGGATGAAGCCGCGAGCGTTGAGGCGCTTCAACAGACGTTCGGTGAGCGCGTTGTCACCTTTCAGCCGAAACGCTACCATTCCTGTTGGGTTACACGGTATCTAAGTCAAGCACCAACGGTTGTGTAAAAGGTGACCATAAGTTGGACGGTACAAATGCAAAATTATTTCAAATTCATCCAATAATCACTATACATACCCAAATTTCTCGCCTGAGGTATTTCAAAACGCTGATCAGCAAGAACGAGTGCTTCGAACTTCTGAGCCAAGCGGACGCCCTAAACATTAAAGAAAAACATTAATATATGTTGATAATTTTGATCGCCTGTATACTTAAAGACCAAAGAAGAAAAGTTTAATGGTCAATGTAAAATATTACTGATTCTGAATCAATTATGATTGTGTTTATTGATCCTGTTATGTAACTAGTTTTACCTGTGTATGGAAAATTAATTTCTTTAGAAGTTCATAGTAAACCGTCTCCTTACCTCGCGTATGTGTTTTTGGATTCCCACTACACCGTAATTCCTCAACACGAACCAGAGCTTGAGCGCCCTGAAGCGGCGACTCAGAGGAATCTGCCAGTGCTGTAAACACAAATAAAAATACACGTAATTAGACCTTTAACTAAACATTAAAATAATTTTGGTCTGAAAGCAAAAGCAATTGATTTGAAAAGTCCATAACCGAAATCATTTATTCGTTTGCGAAATATATAATTCACTTCCAATACCACTTCTAATATCAAGATAAGAATGTAATGTTAGTTGTATTTTGGTATTTATGGTGTGCAATTATTGATAGTTATGAACGAAATAAGTATTTGCATTAAAACAAATTTTGTTTTGTGCATATGCAAAAATGCATGCATTAAAAATGTCAACGGGAATCGCAGTAATATGAATGTTTTACGAAGTCACTTAGAAATTATCCCACCACCTCGTATAATCGATGTCAAACGTACTAAGGGCTCATTCTTATGTGGATTTTCCAGCTGTATCGTTTCACCGCATCCAAGCGGTATCTTGCTGTAGCCGTGCAATTTCACATCTTCTTCATCATCAAAATATTCATCACCACTTGATACATTTCCATTCATTTTCTCGCCATTATAATGTGTTTTTGAATCTCCATTACTGTATTCATTGTCACCGTTAGTCAGCTTGTCAATGTTATTCACATCTGTTTGATTACCTCGTAAAAGCTTGTCATCAGCCTTCGTACGCGAATCATCGTGTGTCCCGTTCACTAAGCCATTCAGTTGAACGATATTCCTGTTCTTGACTTGAGATGCTTTAGCCGAGTTCTGGGTGCCTACCTATTTATCATATTACCAGTACAATTGAAACCACGGGAACTCTTAAAATATGTAAAGAATAAATTAATTGAACATAAAAATACTAAAATGACCAATGTAACCTCAAATTAAAGAAATGTATTAAATAAAAAAATTAAATGATCATCTTTATTTTGTAAGGAGCTACTAACAAATATTTACTTACCATGTAATCAATAGCTTTTCCTGTAAAGAAAAAAAATACCGATTTACTTTAAGTATTTCGATAATATAATAAATATCTTTTCATAGTGACAAACATAATTATAAAAAGAATCGATGGTGCCCGAAATTCAAAAAAATGTAGTCCTTTAAGTAATTTAAAGATATTTTAATTTAATAATGACTTTTTAAAAAATAAATTATAACATAACAAAAAAAATAACATATGTATATTATATTAATAGACACGCTACATAAAATGTTCACCACATTTCACTTAAAATTATTAAAAAAAAACCTAATATCAATCGTAATATTGTCAATATTCTCTGTATAATCATTTCTTTTCTGAAGCGTGTGAAGTCTGCCAACCCGCACTAGGCCAGCGTGGCAGACTATGGCATTAATCCTCCCATTCTGAGAGGAGACCCATGTTCCAGCAGTGGAACGATAAATAGTCGGGAGAAAATAAGGACATTGTTACCTGAATTTTCATGACGAAGATAAATCGGGTTTACATTGAACGTCTTGTGAAGGGCCGTACTATCTTTCACCCTGAAAATAGTGTAAAATATAATATATATGCATACATATGTATATTATTATAAAACATAATATATGAAAGGAGTATAGAAGAAGCGCTTCGAGTAAATAAGGATATTTTATACTTAATGCTTTTAATATTCCCCGTAACGGACGTAGCATGATTATAGAATAATGAAAATAATAATGTTACATATGAAAGCTTCAATTTTATATTCTCGATTCAAAGGCCGGTTCAGTGTATATTTTAAAAATCGGAACAACTTATTCACATATACCTACAACTATAGGATCTATAAGTATTTGATGCAAATAATAGTTCATGTGGAATCAACAATCAATAGTTTTAAATTTATCCATGTATTGTAACTATTTTCTACCCGGTGACCTTAATGTTGTTTATTACTTATAGTAAAAAAGAGAAAACAACACGCCTGTTGTCCCCGAAGAGATAGGCAAAGGAATGTAGAACAGTACCACTACGGAATAGGTGGTGAGCCTATTGCCATAGACCGGACATATAGCCAGACTCCGAGCCACTACTAGAAATTTCACGCACATAGTCACTTATTGTATATAACTACAATTATTTATTGTAATATGTAGAAATTAATCTTACCACATGGCGGTGCAGTCAAAATTAACCATCAGCCACTTGGAAGGATTGAAAGCGAACGAGTCGGCCAGCTCGACGCCGTCCAGCCAGTGTCTGGAAAGAAATTATTTTAGTAGAGAAAGGTATAATTAACATGAAACAAGGTATTCCGGTGTCAAACTAATCATGTATCGAGAACAGTTTAATTGTAAAATAACTCGCGGTATCAAAAGCTTCCGAATTGGATATGCGTGTGGAAAGATTAAAAATACCAGTGAACAAGGGCGGATCCAGCTTAGGCGCTATAAGCGATACAAGTAAAAAGTAGATATTTCATTAATAAATGTAAGTACCTACTGCACTTAAAATACTTCCCTTTCTTTAAATAGCAAAATCAATTTTCCTTTTACGTCTTGTTTTTACGTTTTTATTGACGTGGACCCAACCATGGGGAGGGTCATGACCCCATGAGCTCCCCCCTGGATCCGCCCTTGCTAGTGAATGTATAAGAAACGCGTCAGCTCTGTAAGGATAGAGATATGTGGCGATTGGTGCTCTCTGCCGACGTCATAGGGAACCTGGCGTGATGACACACCAGCTATTATATCACCTGTACTCAGGACAGACGAACGCGCTGCCCGCATACGCGGCGTCCACGTGGAGCCAGGCGGAGTGCTCCTCACACACCGCGCCTACTTCCCGCAGGTTGTCGAAAGCCACCGAACCCGTGGTGCCTAAAGTTGCACAAACCTGAAATAAAACAGATGATTGTGCATGTCATATCACAGAACAGGATATTTTTGTATGTAAAAGAAGTAATAGTAGTAGTAGTAGTATAATAAACAAAACAAACAGCATATAAAAATGGCCGCTGACATTTAAGAAGGTATTCCTAAATATCAGCGGTCATTTTTTAATATGTTGATGTTGATGATAGATATCTGTAACTCAAATGAAAAGAAATATAGGAATACGAGATTTACTATTAGTTGGTCCAATTCTACACTCCAATTAGTCTTACTAGTAGATAATATTTATTACTGTCTAATTGTTAGTATCAATTTGTAGCAGGCGAGCCATAAGCGCGTATATAAGTGAAAATGTCGCATCGATAGAAAGAGAAAGAACATGCATTTGTATACGTGTAATCGTGTCTGATTTACTTCTTCAGTAATTGACGCGCGAAGTTACTGGCGGATGCGATAATTTAGTAGAGAAATGAATACCAAATTCATTCTCTTTCCCTCGCCATCGACGAGACGACTCTAATGCCTCTATTGTGTAGACACCCTAACATCAAGGTGAAGAAAAAATGATAATGCAATATTGGCTGCTTTCTGAAATTCATACATGAGTGTAATAAACAGTGACTGTTATCTTCTCTTGTGTTCTACATCTCTATCATCTTTGTTGTTCTTTATTCAAGAATGACGATCGAATGATTATAATAAGGATGGAAATGTATAATTACTCTCGCGCTACAAAACAAATTGAATCACCAGCAGCAACAGTGTTGTCGCGTGTTATAATGAATGTGTTATAAGGCAAATAATTAATCTCCCAAGTTTCTAGAGGAGCGCCGATCGTGGGATCGATTAGATGTACACTAAGTTGATGATGCAGATAATAATGATGCAGTTTAAAATCGTCCAAGTTTGGATCATATTTATAATAATTACATACAAAATAGGTACATAATTTTATTAATATTATTACGTTATTGCAATATACATGTTAGATCCGGTATGCCGGAACGCCGGGACAGTTCTCCGTTACAACGGAAATTAAGCCCGGCGGTGTTAGATCGGTATGGTTTGGCCTGCCTATCAACGGGTTAACAACAGAACGGTCAAAAACTAATAGGTTATTGTAGCTGAAAATCAAATTATATACTAAATATTTGTTAACAACATTATTATATCGACCTGCCCCGTCCTTTACAGGGTAGGCACAGAGCCACGAACGCCAAATATAACTATCCTTCCGTACCGCAAGTGCTTCGTTTAGATTAAAAGCACCATTAATAAATCAACAGCTTTAAAGGCAGACATGCTAATAAATAATCACTTGAGTAATTTTTCAAAGCATAATGATAGACTCATTCACCACAAACAATTTCGTTATTAAAATAATGATAAAAATGATAAAAGCAGTCTGATTATTATTCAAAGCACCGATCCTGGTTTCCTTGTCATTTTTAATGCTGTCCCCACTAGGACCCAGAGGGACTAATTAGGTACAGCGCGACTTAAAATGATGGAACTCCACAATTTGTGTAAATTGGTCCCAGAAGGAAATTTTATGATCCATGAAATGTATGTATATTAATAGATTCATTTATTTAAAATACAAATAAATATTGTGTATTTTAAAGTGACATTGGTATTTTATAAATGAAAATTGGAAATAAAATGATTGCGTTTTCGTTTTTAAAATAAATACACCAGCTATTTTTTTTTTCATTCAGATATAAGTAGTACACATTGACGTTGTAATAATAAAGTATAAACGTAACTTCACGCCTGTAATCCGCGAAGAGGTAGGCAGAGGAATGCAGAACACTCCCTTATACTCCCTATAAACACTCCCTATAAATTAACATTATGAAACATGGCCGCCATAACAACTAGCTTGTCGTAATCATCATCAACCATCCGACAAACCCTCTGTTGTTGGATGAGGATCTCCTTTCAGAATGAAAAG
Organism: Mimoniades nurscia nurscia; assembly: GCA_018246595.1. Lineage (NCBI taxonomy): Eukaryota > Metazoa > Arthropoda > Insecta > Lepidoptera > Hesperiidae > Mimoniades > Mimoniades nurscia. The sequence continues at coordinate 414 of DWFO01001457.1, read as the reverse complement.
GGCAAGGGCGTGGTTCGCCACGCGGGCCAAGTGCTTGTCGGGTTATGTCACACGCGTTAGATAATATTATGGAGAATACTGAAATATGCAAGTTTCCTCGCATGTTTTCACTGCACCGTTACAGCCAGTGGTATTTAATCTTAAAACGTAATCTTTTTGTAGATATATGACGCCGGAATTGAACGTAAGATCCCTTACAGCATGACGGTAAAACTGAAGCATGTAGCTATTACAGGTAACGATTTATAAAAATATATAATACATAAGTATTTAAAACAGTTTTCCGTTTATATAAATAAATTATAAAGCTTTAACTTAAGGACTAAACGCGCTGTACAGCACTATTTTAAAGAGTAACTTCACGCCTGTAATCCCCGAAGAGGTAGGCAGAGGAGTGTAGCACATTCCCACGTT
>DWFO01001456.1:0-15858 GCA_018246595.1 Mimoniades nurscia nurscia | reverse complement strand
CACGCACACGCGCACACACGCACACGCACACACGCACATCTCCGTAAAGGAGCTTAGATCGCATTTCTACCAGGTACGATAGTTGCAGCTGAATTCAAAAGATCCAGCACCGATTAGAGAGGTGCCGATTACGGGAACATGGTCCAACCGTGTATATACTTCTAAAGGCTGATGGATTAATGGCTCATCGAAGAACAATAATATGAGTATTATTTAAAAAAAATCAATGTCTTAATACGTGAAAGAAAAAATTAAATATAAAACAGGTTTGTCGTAAAATAAATCATTAAAAAAGAATTTTGTCAATCGTGAACCAGAATCTAATTTCGTTTCATGCTATTACGTGGAAACAACCAGTGTTCGGCCGCGTAATTCCGATGTTCGCGAAACAAACGGTTGCCATGACGACGGGCAATAAAACCTAGATCCCCAGTAAATTGCATGTCGAACACCAGCAGGATTACTTACCCATAAACTTAGCGTTGGTAACAATAAACTTAGTAAAAATTGCGTTTGAAACGTAACGAATCGCTTAAAACTGTTTTAAAAGTGTAATTAAATGATTTTAGTGTTTATTACTCGTTGCCGAGTGCCTCGTTGGTCGTGCTGGTTGGAAGGGTGACTGCGAATCGAGAGGTCTTGGGTGCAAATCCTGGGTCAAGTACTCAACTTTTCTAAATTAGATTTTCTTGTAGTGGCTCTGAGTCTAACTTCGTGCCCGGTGTATGGCTTCAGGCTCACTGCCTGTTCCATAGCGGGACGTAAACGGAACTGGTGAAACTTGGATGTGTACTACACTTCCCTGGCTACCTTTTTCGGGGATTACAGGAATGATGTTACGTTAATTTTTATGACAACGTTAATAGTTAAAAAATGTTTAAAATGCCGAACACTATATTCATTAAAGAATGCGAAGAAAAACCTTGTTCTGAACAGACCATTCTAATATCTGTAACAGATAATGACTTAGCATTGGAGAACTCATGTATCTTTTGTTGTACCTTTATACAAAAATAATAACAGCTCAATAGACAAGAGTAATTAGGAAACAGGAAACAGTGCTAAAATAATAACCGATCCGTTATACGCCATATGGCGAGCTATGTCCGATGACAGCGGGAACGCGAGGTCATTAATAGAACTCCTGGCAGGATTCCAAATGATTTTTTCGCCAGATTGAACAATCGTAGCCTCGTTTACTACAAACAGTTTGACTATTCCAACGATGAATAACCGTTTGGTTATTTTAAGTAGGTACATTAATTAAGTCGTCATACTAAAACATATCAGAATACTTATTAATTAAGCATTATACCAAAACATATCGCTAGGAAATCGATGTGCATGTATGAAAAAAATTATGAATACAAATGAAACTGGTTAAATCGATAAGAATAGACTTAATTCCACTCTATGTTTTCTGCCTAGCTCATAAGGAGTCTAGCACGACAATATAGTAATAATAATATTTATTCAGGAGTCTGAATTTGTGCCGAGTATATGACAATAGATTTACCCCGACTCTATAGTGGAACGTGAACATGTTGAAACATGAAAGTGTACTACACTCCTCTGCTTACCTCCTCGGGGATTAGAGGCGTGATGTTGCATTGCACGTTAATAATTACAAAAACTTCACTAGAAGTGACCTTAACAACACACATAATTATAAAAGCTAAATGAGTGCATAATAGACGTAACCATAACATAACGACTAACAAACTTCATACACTTGATAACGAGCACTTTATAACAACTTGATATGCAAATTCACTCAAAAGCCCCTTGTCACACAAAAAACGAGTAACTGGCAGCGAGTTCGGCGAATAATACAACAGGCATAGTTAGATCTGTAATTCAAGGTGCGAAACATTTAAATATATAGGTACATACATACATATCTTCACGCCAAGTCCCTTACGGGGTAGGCAGAGAGCACCCAGTGCCAAAAATCTCAATCCTTAGGTACATACCTGCCGCCCTCCTCCAGTTTCATCACTCTCCTTATACATGCACGCCGGTTTCGGAGACTCCTGACAGTTAAATTATAGTTAACAAAAAAATATATAAACGAATTAAGTAGTAAGTCCTCCTTTTTGGAGGTCGGTTAAAAACTATAATAAATCCGATTCCTTAGCAACATGTACATTAACATTTAAATTTATTTTACAATGCATACATTGTGATTTAGAGCGTAAGGACATTCTGTAATTAATTGAAGCTTAATTTTACGAAAATTTTAATAAAATTTTAAAAAGTTTTAATATGTACATAAATATTATAATTTTTTCTACAACTGATATCAAGCACCTCATGCTCTTTTTTATAATAAAACTAATAATTTTGACTATTAATTTACTGCCCCCCTGTTGAGTTCATCTGCGAATGCGCTAATGCATTAAAAAAATACTAAATACTCTGAAACAGCCCCACGTACAGCTATCTGAATCCAAAATAGGCAAGAACCGAGTAACTGGTAACCAAAGTATGTAGGTATATGTACTATGTATATACACAAATATACTCATATAGAAATTATTCTTAAGATTCAGAAAGAGTTCTTACATTTATATGATATATCAACATAGCCTAAAAATATTTATGACTGAAATTACATAGTAATTATACTCATTATTAAATGCAACAGATATTAATATAGACCTATTCACAAGGTAAAAATTTAATGGGTTCTTTACAAGGAAGACTCACAGGTTTATTTTGTTAAAAAGTTTGTATACATTCGTCTTCAGTACTCGACAAATAACAATATATAACTTACAAGAAAACGATAATACAAAGTTAGAAAGAATTCGGTCCAATCACCTAAAGAAATTATCATTTACTACAATATTTACTCGCTCCTTGTTCGACAAGTTGATAAAACGCTCACAGGATTACCTGAACAGGGAAATTCTCTTAGATTTTATTCCGTGTTATTTTAGGCTCGTTACATAAAGTGTTGCCAATAACCAGTAAGACCGGTTCATATCTTACATAATATGTATATTGCAAGTGAGAGTCGCTAGAAAATTTTGCGTAAAACAGTCATATACCTACGTGTTGTTTGGAAACAAAAATGCATAAAATACATATTATTATTATACACAATACATGTAAAAGTAAGAGTTAATGCACAGCTAATCTTCTGTCGAAGGTTTCTTTCGAAGCTGTCACTAGAAAACTGTCACTAGGAATAATCGTATTCCTATAATACCTTTTATAAAACTTTGCATTTGCATAATCTTACGGTTTTGTCAATTATGTTTATATTTACATACGTTTGAAAGCAGCGCTGTGCTGCTGTGTTCTGGTTTGAAGGGTGTGGTAAGGGAGACATACTTTTTCGAAGCATTCCAACTAAGTCCTCAGGGGCAGAGGTGCATCTGTGGTCGACCTCAGATAGGAATGTAATCTTATCTGGGGTTGTAATCAATGTCTATGGGCAGCAGTAGCCACTTACCATCAGGTGGACTGCATGCTCGTCTGATACCTCCATATTAAAAAAAAATACTTACATGATCACAACAAGATTTAAGTGCTTATAATAAATGTATCCGGTCGATCCTCAGTAACACGAATCGTACTAACACAACTATTGTACGTAATATGTTTTCCTACCACAAGCAACTAAGGAAGCGCAAACTTTGCGCTTATCCTGCCGCTAACCAGCTGTTGTGTTCCCATTTCAAGGGTATGGATAACAAAACACGAGGCGTTTCATCTTAATCCTTAATCCTCTGGGATAGTGTCACACAACTGTGATGGATATCCGAAAGAAATCCAGTCTCATGGGGACTAATGCGGGTGGATTTACCCAAACGATTCACACAATTACACAAAATGTAGAGCATCGTTTCCCAACCATTTCTTGTCAAAGTAATCCTTTTACGTTACAAGTTTCAGACCATTACTCGGTGTATGTATGATCACACCTTATTTTAGTTTCATGAAAAAGGTTATATCTTTCAATTTGTTTTTGTGATTGGTAGAATGCGGGAGTCTACTATGCCTACTTACAAGTGTGATGATATGTTATTTTATATTAGTTTTACGTAACTACACGCCTGTAATCCCCGAAGAGGTAGGCAGAGGAATGCAGAACACTCCCACGTTTCACTAGTTACTTTTAAGTCCCATGATGGAATAGGTGGTGAGCCTATCGCCATATACCAGGCACATATCCAGACTCCGAGCCACTACTAGAAAATCTAAATTAGAAAATTTAGTAGTGCCCGACCTTTGGGTCGATACCCAGGGGTTCGATACCCAGGACCTCCCGTTCGGCCGTCGCACTTGCAACCAACACGACCAACGAGTCAAAAGTCAAGAACTGCAAAAGTATACCAACTTTTCTTATCATTCTCTTCAGCCTGTCATTATTCTCGCCTGGGGATTTCTTGCCCGTAAATAGAAACAGAAATGTAAATCTTAAATATAGAATAAATATTCGATATAAATAGGTATGGAAATTATTTAAAGAATTGTCTTTCCTCATTATTCACAGACGTTGTTTTTTTTTATTTCCCGCACTGGCCGCGATCTTTGTTCCTCCCATATTCGCATAATTAGTAAACACAATATGTACAGTTTACCAAGTACGTCACACATGTAAAATCATTTCGCCTTGAACACAACAAATCGTTTTTGTACATTAAATATTTAAGTATTATACACAAAGAAATAATTATCATAAGCACAATCGCTTATTATTATTAACGCTAGCTAAGATTTCACATGTTTAACACTTAATCTATACATTATCTTTAGGTATATGTATATTTGATATACACAACATAGATAAACTCAAGTGACTTAGCCACCACTATCAATGTCACAGCGAGGCCCCTGTGACATTACACAGACCCACGTGTGTAAGGGAGTATTCGTAAATTATTGTCTTTATTGATTGATAAAGAGCCTTAAGTATAAATAATGACAATGTGAAAAGCCCTAAAGCCCAATATTTCGTGAACGTGAAATGCCCTAAGCCATATTATTTCGTCTGACCTCTGAATGTGAATTGTAACGTAGTCCGAATTTACAGAAAGTTTCATTGGTTTTATGATCTTCATGCTGGTGCCTAAGCTTATGGAATATTAGACTTGTTTGTTGCAACAGAACAGGGATAATTATTATTAAACCGTCACGCTAGGCCCATTTTGGGGTAGTTAGTGAAGACCGAGTGCTAAAAATCTGTATCCTTACAGACCGAATGTGGTTCTTTTACATACGTCACTACATACGCGATGTAAACTGATTTCCCTTTAGAAGCAATATTATTGGTTGATATGTATGTGTTTCTAGTTTTTGCTATTGACTATGCATCGTGATTGTCAATTGGTTTTTTATTGTTGTTAGAAAAGTTTGTTTCTGCTGCTTTTCAACAGGCTAGCTGTTTTTATTCGACTACTTGAATTTATACACTAGTTTATCCCTGAAGAGGTAGGTGCAGGCACTATACTCCCAAGTTTCATCATTTAGATTCCACGCACCTTTAGGGGACAGGTGGAGAGCGCGTACACCGGGCATAAATCCATATTCTGAGCTACTCGTACTTGTAGGAATTTACAGTTAGAAAAACTGTCGACCAGCAATCGCTCTCCCATGCCCCCAACAACGCGACAGTCAATAAAAAGAACTCATATCCAATTGTCATGACACAAACTTGATATATTAAAAATGTTTTTGTTAGAAAATTATTCAGAAACTAAAATATTGCATAAATCACTTTAAGAATTTTATTAATATTGCTACATTGCGCAGGCCCCAGAAGCTGGTCTGGCACGGATCGCACGCGAGCGGCGAACGAGCATTGGACACGTTTTGCGAAGAATGGCAAAGTGGCGACCCTGCATCGCGTGGCATGGCCGCCTCACTATACTCGCATAAATTGCTCTCCCAAGAAAGGTTTGTAATTTTATAACGCCGTATATAATTGACATGCAAACGATCAAAGTGAAAACAATAGAAATTTATTATTTACAATGAAACACATTGAATTTGCAATTTCATACAAATACAAAATTAATTAAATATAAAACATTGTGTTTGACCTCAAGACCTGTTTAGTTCACTTATCTGCAAGCCAATCTAACATGTATATGTTTTTGTATTCTTAGATAATAATAATTATTCATTTATTTCAGGTACTCCTGTAACAACCATTTCGCCGTCCTGTGCATAGAAGCAACATCGCATTACAATGTGCGAAACAAAAGGGACGCTGATAGGTAACAATTACGAGAAAAATATTGGTTTTGAGCTTCTTTATTTTACTTGTAAATTGATGATGCATTTTAAGATTTTCATGCTCATCTCAATGCCAACTTAAACTTATTTACTCTAAAGCTAAAATTGTAATATACATTTTATGTGTTATCAAAATAATAATCAAGTAATTTATAAACATAACAAATAATTTTGCAACTTTTACGTCTAGTTTATGAGTATAATAATGGTTTCTAATGGTTACATAAAAATCGCAGTCTGGCATTGTCCGCAGAACAACTAACCCAGTTTAATAATCTGATAATACTCAGACACATATCAAAATAAAAGCTTTCAGGTTCATAGAAATAACAAACTTGGACCTACAACGAGATTTCATATTATATCAAATCAAAAAAAAAAACACGAATTTAAGCTATATTTTTACATCCAATATTTAAATAGGATTTATAGATACATACTTACATCAACATTTGATTTCGCTGTGGTTGGTCCTGAGGCATTAAAACAACCAGCCAAAATCTATGAGAGGTAATGTTCAACCACATATATATGATTTGAATATAGAAGAACGCCAGGTCTGTAATAATACAGATAGGTGCGGTCGTTGCACTCTGAACACCCCATGAGGGACTAGGCGTAAGTATTTAATAATAATAAACATTATTTGCAGGAACAACTCATCACTGTCAAATGATGAAGACGATATTTACAGCCCAGAGGAATACGAACAATTAGTAGACAAAATTATTGCTCAACCGTATAGGCCTCGCTAAAAATACTTATACACGTATGTAATAGACTCAAGACCCGTAGACGCTCAAAGCTTAACTCACTTTTAGTGTTTTTTCCCCGTACTCAATATTGCTTAAAACAACCATATCATTGTATTTAATTACATGAATAAGGAACTACAAGTATTGAATACAATATACATATGTATATATAAAAATTAAATTTATGAATACCAATGAACAGAATATACTAAATACATACTATTCAAAGAAATAATACCAAAAATTCCCATCCCATATAAAATATCTTTTTGGAATATAAAATAAACATAAAATAAATTTTTAGAATATTAAACCCATTTTGCAGCAAGGTTGTTGTAAGTCGGAAGCTTCTATCTCTGACGTGGTAACTCTAACACGGATAAAAGATTTCTGTTCAAAGACTGATACAGATAACAGGTTTCCGACCATGATGTCAAATATCAGTTCTGTTTAAATATTTAATATATTAAATGCATTTGAAATTCAAAATATGTTTAACTTGAAAATTGAAAAGTTTTACATTCATTGTTAACGGAGCTTTCGTACTCGTAATATTAACTAATCTTTGGGAATAAATTGTTATTTATCAAAAAGTGTTTATGGTCTTGAGCCTGTTATGTATGTAGATTCTTGCACATTCGTTGCTTTAAACAATTTTGAGCTGTATTACAATAATCCTAGCTTTTAGAATGGCTTGATATAATGGCACACAGAATATCATATAATATGAGATTAATAATGTTGTTGAGTCCAGTGTTCATATGAGATTCCTATTAAAGTTAGCTCATAAGCTTAGTTACTTGTGTATGTATTATGCTATCTTGTATGAAAATATGAAAACGATTTCTTTGTGAATTTACACATTGTCTTCATTAGTATGATTCTAGTAATAATAATAGATGTGTGTGTGTGAAACTACTGAACCACAAAAACACTAATTGATGAATGGATATTTCAGTTGACCGAGCTAACAAATAAAAAACATTGTATAATTCAAATTTAATATCACTATAGTCGTATATACTTTGATGTCATCCCGATAAACTTATAACATCGCATTTAAAAATATATATAAAAACAACCATATTATGGTTGATTTAAATTACTACAATTACCCAATAAAAATCAACCATTTCACAGTTTACATAATTATTGACATAATTAACCGTTAAAATCAACCGATTTATGGTAGACATAATTATTGAGCTTATTATACAAAGGACAAGGCACTGATTTCGATGTTTGATTGTATTTTAAATAGTTAAGACGGTTCATCTACTTAACTATTGAGTATTTTATTATGACTGAAATTAAAATAATTTTTCTATTATCCTTGTATCGTACATAAATTTCTTATCATGTTGTACGAGACACAAAAAGAAATCATATACATAGAATACCTGATGTCAAATTGTCATATTCCATAGAAATGTATCCAAAAATAGACAGAGATTCTATCCAATGTTAATTAGAACCGTTGATTCAGGTAAAGAAATAATTGGAACGCCGCATGTCCTAGTTACTCTACCTACACGTACAAACAAGATTACAACATTGTATTTGCTTAAGGTAATATGTATTTGCAGTAACGGCCCTTTGCAAGCCGTCCCTGGTAAGTAAATACCACCATGTGATACCAGCTCCATGTGATAATATCAATAATGTACCCCAGGATATTAATTTCAGGCTGTAAATATTATTTTAGGTTTTCAACTTTTAATATGTTGCATTAATGTAAATATTCGGAAATAAATTATTCACTTAACCTTACAAAATAAATTCTTGTGCATCGATGCAATCACCGTAAAATATTTTTTGAGTACATTAATCACAGCTTCTAACAGGTCTCTTATAAATTTAAAAAAATTCTTAAAATGTACTTTTTTACTGCGTTTCGTGAACTATTTTACAATGTACAATTTTGTATTTTAAAGTTTCAATAAATTAAATTCCTCGGCCATCACAGATACAGATTTATGTTGGCACATGGCATATTCCGAACATATGGCAATTGATCTACAAATTTTGACATATGTACCTATGGCTTATTTTGAGAAGTTTGACGCTTACAGGTGATGTAGCGGTAATTATTATTAATTTACTTTACCTTCCTACACATTAATCTATTGACAAGGGAGCTCTGTAACTTTACTAGATGCTGTTACCGCAACGAAAACCGGAGTATTGAATTCTTTTTTGAAGACGGTCACACGTAATCTCAAATCGGGCTGAACTGTATTAGCGCTGTTCTTCGAATAGAACTGAAGATAGACCTAGATAATGGAATGCGCATCAAAGTAAAAATATTTTAACACGAAGAATCCATGAACGTAGAGAAGTAAGTCAAATCTGTAAGGATAGATTCATTTGTCTCTCTGCCATCATCAAAAAGTCTTCACACCCATCCACACCCACCCACACCCAACAACTGTAATCTTTAATGATGAACCATTCTTGGTTTCTGCGGTTGCTAAGCTCGCTTTGCTTCTCGAAAACTACTGAAAACGTTATTTATTTAAAAGGGCGAGAGTTCTCCTAGAGATATCTAACTTTCACTATTTACAAATATATTATTATGATTACTATTATACTTATAAATTCCAAGCAGCCTTCATATATACAGCCTAATTAATATATGTACTTACATAACATTACAGTTTTGCTTAAGTATAAGAAATGTAGAGTGTTCTGTGGTAATTTAGATATAATTTTGTGTTCAATGAAATTCATTTTTCTTTATGCACTGTATCAGTCAAACGTTATTACAACTTATGATTAATGTTAAAATATTTCATAGCGTTTTTTATAATAAAATAATGATCAAGCCTGTACTCGAATTTCGGTATTTTATTGTAGGTGCCATTGGTAATAATCAAATGTATTGTACATTATTGTAAAGTCTGATTTTTTTGCTAGTAATTATGTAATGTATAATTATAATTTATAATTAATGATTGTATTATTATTATTATAATCGTTTTCCTTACCATTAGTTACAACGGTTTAGTGTAAACGCTAGTCTCAATTACACTTTTGTACTGTTAATTATCACAAAAAAAGCTATGTTTAGTTATAAAATTAAATTGTAATTAATTCAAACGTAGCTACTGCACTGGAGCCAAAGAAAAAAATTATTGACAAATTAATAATTTAATAAATAAAGCACAATATTCTCTTCGGTATCAATTTGAAAATAGTGAAATAGAATTATAATAATTAATAAAAATAATTATAATAAGACATGACATACCAACAAGCATTTATGTATGTTTTTAGATTAAGCTAACTACATCGATTTGGTGATTCGTGTATTATACGACCGACTGTATTTATACAAGTAAACAAAATAAATGTTTTCACAACAATTATACAAATGTTTTATTTATACATATATTTTTACCCCATTCATCACAACTAGGTACATTGGTTTTCTTATGAAAATTAACGCTACATCCAATTGGCTTAACATTAAGTATGACTGAGAAAAAAATTGTAACCTCATTTTAAACCTACTTTTATACTTAATATAAATAACAATGTTTAGTTTTATAATTTTATATTATTGTCAATGCTCTAAAATACATTTTTGCAATCAAGAATCAGGTTAAATTCATGATGAATTTATTTAAAATTCCACAATATTCCTCCTACTGCATAACGCAATAAGGAATCATAGCCAAATAAGGAATCTTATCTTTTCTTATAACAATAGGTTAACGAATCCATATCAGTAAGTAAAAGGCCATGATTCTTAAATACTAGGTGTTGTTGTTATGTTATCAGATTATCATACCCTTACAGGATAATCAGAGTGATTTCTAGCTACATAATAAAATAACAATTTTATAAAGCTATAAAAGTGTGTATGACAATAGAATGTACTTATTGCACAATGGGTTGTAAAGGTAGCTAGTGTAACGTGAGTCTGTCTACCTCTTCGGAGATTACAGGAGTGATGTTACGCATAAGCTATAAAATATAAAAGTGGCGCAAAATAACACATAACATGTACGAAATGAAAAATTGCAAGATGAAATAAGTAGTCCCAGCGCGGAGTACAAGTTTCGCTTTAATAAGAAAACTTTCCCGCGATTGCCGAAGTTTGTCAACAGCGGCGCGCGATGTGTGGAGGTGTTGTGGAATTGCTGTGAAGATGGATAAAACTCTATATAAGTTTAATTCTTCCAATTTTGAATTATCCCTCTTTTGAATCATCTATCCTGATACGAACTCGACTGCCTCGTTGGTCGTGTTGGTTGCGAGCGCGACTGACGATCGAGAGCTCCTCGAGGGTTCATAGCCCAGTTCGGGCGCTACTGGATTTTACTAACTTTGGTTTTCGGCAATAAGCTCATGACTTAACCCATAATGGGATGTAAGTGTAACTAGTGAAACGCGGGAGTGTAACACACATATCTACCTACCTCTACGAGGATTACAGGCGCGATGTAACGTTTCTTATTCTACGAAGTATATTATAGGTACACATATCGCAGTACATCACTATAATATGAGTAATATGTAGCTTATTATACCAGTAATAGTAGACGTGCCTTTAGGTGTAGAAATTAATGGTTTAGTTCCTGGGTACACTGGTCCAAATGCATCCTGCAGAGCGTGTCGCCACTAAGCTTGTACTTACCGAAGCATCCTTATTCACGTTTATTTGCGTAGCACAAGGGTATTTGTTAAAAAAATATTTTGTTACAAGCATAAGAGTGTGGCAATTAGCTTTTAAAAAATGTCGTAAAAAATTAATTCATTCTTAATTTAATACTTAAATAAATTTGTGAAGAATGTTAATAGATATGAATATTTGGTGCAAATGCACTTAGTATGTATAAAACGTGCCCTTATCAATTTGTCATCATTATCGTAATGAAGTAAATTGTGTATGTAATATAAATAGATTGTTTATCAATACATATCTTCATGCCAGCTCCCTTACGGGGTAGGCAGAGTGCACCCAGTGCCAAATATTTCTATCCTTACAGAGCTGCCGCGCTTCTTTCACATTTCTCTCTTCATACTCGTATATGCACGCCGGTTGCGGAGATTTCAGACTCAACATCATTCTGAATCAGTACAAATATGTCACTAAAGCTAACGATTAATTATTATGCAAGTTGAAACACCTCATCAAAACCAACGATAGCCATTTTTGTATCCGATCAAATTGAAATTAAAATTGTACAGCCGTTTTAAAATACCCTCTACGAGTGCGTTTATAGAAAAGCTATTGTGTAAAGTTGCTACATTGATTTAAAAGGTTAAGTTTTCATCCCTTTCATGCAGTGATTTACTTAATGTTTTAAATTATTCTTTACTATATTACTTAAGGCTAAACAATGTATCCTTGATATGCTCATTTCACGTCAACATTGAATTAATAGTTCCAGAATGTTCTTCGCGACCAAATTCTATACCTGATCGCGTTAGAATCAATTAATCTGTCAATCGCGGATCCACACACACACACACACACAGGCGAGCGGGGAATCAAATCTACAAGTACAATAAGGAATATACTAACATTTTCATATCGTTTCATATCTCATATCATATTTTATTTCACGAATAAGAAAATTGGATAGTATTAGTAGATAATTATTTCAAAACCAATGTTTTGAATACATAATTATATAATGCGTTAAAGATATAACTTACAAGTATGTATTATGGGTAAATATAATTATGGGTAAAAGGGTAAAACGATGCATGGCAATAGGCTCACCACCTATTCCATAGTGGGACATAAACGTAACCGGTGAAACGTGGGAGTGTTCTGCATTACTCTGCCTACCTCTTCGGGGATTACAGGGGTGAAGTTACGTTTTTATTTTGGGTAAATCTACCACAAGTTATAAATGCTAATGAAAACGCGTGTATTTCATTTTCTCTACAGCAATTATGATTTTCATGCTTATCAAAAAACGTTATTCTTGCTAGTATTGCATATGTATTTATAACGTAACTTAAGACTAATAAGTTGCAAAAATACATTATATTTATATATTATCCAATATAAATGGTCTTTAAAAGACAAAAAATAAAAGATAACAGGTAATCAAAAATATCTTTTAGACTTGTACTCGTTTTATACATACACGTCTTTACCGAATGGTTGCAAACGATAGCATCCTACTTAGACACGTATCGTTCACATGTATGTGCAATAAATTAACCCGTCAACGCATGATTCTCAACCCTTCACTTCGTTAAGGGATCATCAATTAGTCTGTCAATCACAAGCCCTCACACCCTGGCCACGAAGAGAAACAAGAATGAATTGAAAAAGCAGAATTCAAAGCGGAAATCAATCGAACTTTGTTTAGTTAGCGGGCTTACCAGCAATAATTGTTTTGAAATCAAACTTATAAAACTGGACTTAGGGAATTGAAATGATTAACGTTGAAATTGTTAAATTGGATAGTTTTTTTTATACAATTTTCATGTATATATCTTGGAAATCAAGTGGCCAGGCTACATAATCGTAAGCAGTCATCTTTTCCTAGAAACATTTGGAACATGGCTTTGAAAGGAAGCTCTCTTTGCGTCTTTCTTAAAGAGCCCCATATCATAGTTCTACGGAACAACCGCAGAAGGAACCAAATTCCACATTTTACACGTCCTCGGTAAAACGAGCGTATATACTTAATGGTGTATTTGGACAAACATTGGCATTCGGTGATATAATAATAACTACACATAGATTATAAATAGTCAACCAGAACAGGTTTGTTACGAAGGATATATTCTCTCTCTGCCTAGCCCATGAAATACCTGCAGTGATGGTGTTAATAACAATAATTAATTTTCGGTATATAGACAGGTTGCACAACATTGGTATTTTTAATAGCTGTCCTTCATATATTCAAAATATTGTCTTGCTGAAGTGTTATACGCTTCCAACACGAATATAATATATTGGGCGACGGGGTATAAATTAATCTGTCTATCGCAGGATTACGGAACAATGCACGTTCTGTTCGTGCAGTCGTAGTCATAAAATACAGGTTACTGCTTTCCGTACCATGTCGACACACACTTTGATATTCCTTCGCATCGTATATAAATCTCTTATATTCTCTTATATATCTCTCTATATTCTTTTCAAAATTATGATCATGATAATTAGACCGTCCGAGTCCACCGCTGAGTAAACGTGTTCACATTTAAGTAGCGCATTGTATGTTTTTAAGTAGTTACACATTAGTTTATACAATATAATTAGCGCTTTTCTCGTACACAGTTTCTTATATAAACATGTGATTAAAACATGATAACTCTTGTCTGAGATATATGCAGTTATCTCGTTTTGGATGTGCTTTCTCGTTTGAATAATAATTTATACCTTTTTTATAATATGGAAGTAGCAGACGAGCATACCTGATGGTAAGTGGCTACTGCCGCCCATAGACATTTGTAATTAACCCCAGATAAGATTATATTCTTATCTGAGGTCGACCACAGACGCGCTGCTACCCCTGAGGACTACGGTGGAATGCCTCGAAAAAGTATGTCTCCCTTACCACACCCTTCACACCAGAACACAGCAGCGTTAAGCGCTGCTGTGTTCTGTTGTAAGCACTGATGTTATAAGGCATAAATAGGTGTGGCGGTGGTGCCGCCGGAGTCGAACCACAGAAGGTTGCTTTTATGTTGCTTTCCAAATACTTACACATCTAACACCTACATATGTATATTATGTTTGTACCTACTAGTCGAATGGTTTTCAAATACAGACCGAAATATTTAAATCGAGCAAAAAGTATAAAACTTTTGCATATTAGGTAGTCATCTAAAACAATTTACCGTGAGTTAATATTTAATACTTTAAGTCACAGAGTGAATAGATAAACTGTAACAAAAAAATCGTACGTACTTCATTAAATAATTGTTTTTCATACTATACTTAAATAATTATTAGACCACCATATATTTACTGCACTTCGATCGCAGCGGTTATTGTAGGACAATGCTAAGTAATGTATTTACTTAATACGTAACATAACGCATGTAATCCCCGAAGAGGTAAGCTGACGAGTGGAACACACTTCCACGTTTCACCAGTTACGTTTCCGTCCCATAATAAAACAGGTAGCGATCTTATTGCCATGCACCAGGTACAAAACCAGTCTCTGAGTTACTACTTGAAATTTTAAGCTTAAAACATCCAACAGTACCCGACCCGGGAATTGAACCCGGAACCTCTCTATCGGCATCTGCTCTTGCGAGTAGGTACTAGGCCATCGAAAAGTGTTTTTTACTTAACATGCTCATTATTATTATATAACAAAAATCCTACGCTGATGACGCTTAGAAAAAATGTATATGAGTTAAATGTTTCTTCGTTTGTAGACGTAATAAACGTATCTGCACCTTGGCCGATTTCATAAACCCAGTTCATTTGTTAGTGGAATACGATACGGACAGAGTGCGGCCGCACTCGCGTGTAAGCCCGACCGGGACAAGGAAATACTTCGGATTATTTCCGAACAAATGCTACTACACTACGTCTTACGAAGAGAATAGAAATGCCATTGAAATACATATATTGTATTGTATTCATATCAATGTGTAATCGAATTTTAATGTTGAAAATTCGCGACAAAATCTATCGAATTGTATATAGGCCTTAGTTGTTATTTACATATATGAACGATGCCATGAACAATTTTATTAATTTGTATTGAACCAAAAGTAAAGGCATGTGATATGTAACACATACTATACATTTATTTTATTTATTTACGCTTTATTGTACAACCTAAAACAAGGTAGATTATACAAGGGGCGGACTTAATGCCTAGTGGCATTCTCTACCAGTCAACCTTTGGTGATGGTGAGAGAT
>DWFO01001455.1:0-15860 GCA_018246595.1 Mimoniades nurscia nurscia | reverse complement strand
TAACTGGTGAAACGTGGGAATGTTCTACATTCCTCTGCCTACCTCCTCGGGGATTACAGGCGTGAAGTTACTTTTTACTTTTTTTAAGTACCTAATATATTTACATATACACATAGCATGTATAATTGATTATCATTGAATATTAATGCATTATCGAATTGATTTACGTGTATTAATTATTTATTCACGAACTTCAATTAGCAGATAAATGCTGTGTGACAAATTTCGCTTTATATACATAAATACAGCTAGCTCTATACATTTTAAAGCAGTATCGAGCACCATGATCTATTAATTATTTTATTTATTTCAGACACAACAAAGATCCAATACCATTGTTGGACACAAGTCGTAGCTTATAAGGAAATGATTACGGCCATAGTCTGCCACGCTGGCCAATTGCGGGCTAAGCAGACTTCATACAACTTAGAGAACTTTACGGCTGTATTCAGCATTACAGCAAGTCAATGCT
Source organism: Mimoniades nurscia nurscia (assembly GCA_018246595.1). NCBI lineage: Eukaryota > Metazoa > Arthropoda > Insecta > Lepidoptera > Hesperiidae > Mimoniades > Mimoniades nurscia. The sequence continues at coordinate 15,388 of DWFO01001455.1, read as the reverse complement.
AAAAGTCACTTTCTTTCGAGGTGCACTTGAACCTGGGATCTTCGAAATGACCACCAGAGTGGGAGCCTGGATTATAGCCACAAGGCTATCACGTCTTGTATAAGATTTCCCAAGACATTATTATCATATGATCGCCAGCATGCTACAGGCCGCCAATGTATGCGGGGCCACGGCCGCACGGGGGCCGCCGCCCGCTCGAGCGCCGTCGCCAGCACGCTGCGGAATATTCAACGTGCTCGCATGGCAGTCCCTCGAAGGGCACAAACTACAACCTTAACCGGGAATTCATTACGTTATAATGGCGATGAGCACGCTAGGTGCGATAGAGATATTGTGCACTCGGCGGCTTCTGCTTACCCCGTAAGGGATTGTCGTGACGATGTAATAATAGCACCATGTTGGAACATGTCCACACGCGGCCACCTCATCCCAAGAAGGCAAAGCCTGCGTTACACTAACCAGGTGAAAATTAAACTACGCATGTATGTAATTCACCGACCAATTTGTCTTTTCCGCTAACACCTTCGTGTTATCAACGTCGCATAATACATTAATAAGAACGCCCGCATTGTTGAACTCATAACAATAACAATATTGTTATGCAAGCCATTGTTGTATAACAATTTTCGTAACAATGTTTTGTTCTAGCTTTTATCCGAGAGCGTGGTTAGTAATACTATGCTAGCAACATATGTACGACCGAATGAAGGCGGTTGTGAAGTGAATGGACATTATGAAGCACATATGTTCTTGAAACAGTAATAGATTTGTATTTTTGGGGGATATACGTGCTACATTTATACAGCTTGACGGTCAGGAGTTTGGATCACCTTAATTACGAGTAAGTTTCGGTATTTTTATAGTTCTGAATTAATTTAATAATTACCACTGCGTATCCCACCTGAAATATAGTTGAAATAGTAGTTGAGTGGTGAAACAAAGTTGAAAGTATTATGAAGTTCAAAGTAAACAATCTGCTGTCGTTGCTAGGTTTTTTGAAACTGTTTTTGAAGTTCTGGATTGAATTCATGCGTATTTATTTCGCTCTATAATCATAATATGACTAATAATCAAGCAGAAGTGCATAAGTTTACAAATATTGGAGAATACTGTTTATTTTACAAACGTAACTGGTGAAACGTGGGAGTGTAGATACTATACTCCTCAAACTACCTCTTAAGGAATTACACGTGTGATGTTACGTTCTTTTTTACTGTTTACTTTATAGACTGTTTAGCTAAGCGATTAAGTACTTTTATTTAACAACTGAAACACACACAGGGTCACGCATATGCACACACACGCACAAATCATTACAATATATATAATATAGCTTAAGAAGTGATTCGAAATGCATAATTATTAGTTATAACAGATCTACAATCCCTTTAAAAATGTATTGATTGCAAAACATATGATTAAAAGTTGTAAAATTTTGAATACTCCGCTAGTACAGCAGTTCGCTGTGAGCTTTCCTAACTCTACATTCACGCTCTACCGGTGTCTATGTTCACTTGGAAACTTTGCAGCACTCGTCGCACCCACTGAACACTCACAAAGGCTCCCCAGATTGCCATCGTGAATACCTTTGCACTACATGCAACGCTATAACGTTATACTGAACTGTACTCTACAACACGCCTACGAGTATCGAAATTATATAAAATATATGCACATATATTCTAAAGCTCAACTGGTGAAAAGTGAGAGTACCTACTAGTGCTTGCAATTCGATATGTTAAATTTTCCATCATTGTACTCTCCAATATGTAGCTGGCGAGTAGAACCTTTGGAGCAGTTGTCAGTAGCCCATAGGTATAAACTGTTACTTAACTATGGACATTGTGTTGCAAACCAACGAGCAACCGTGTATCATCGTGGATCAACATTAAGCATCTCCAAGTCGTGTGAACGAGTATCGCAAATGGAACACTCTGTATATACAGAGAGTCATGTCGCAGCGTGTACCACAATCCATAAACCTTTAAGCAATTTGCACTCAATTATAGAAGCCGTGCATTTGGGCACAGACAATAGACTATGCAATTAATTTGAATGGTTACGCTCCGAGCCCCGCTCCAGGTTGGAATGGAAGTGACTCAAGAATACAAAATCTATTTATCCATCGAGAGCATATGTACATACTCAACATTTTCTGGAGCGTAACAATTAAGAGGGATTCATTCTGTCGTTCACGTAATTTTATAAATAAAATTAGATCAACTAATTATTTGAAACAACTAATCGCATTAAATTATTAGACACCTTTGCGTCTTACATTCGAAAATTAGGAAATTTAAGTACCTTTTACTAATTTTTAACTTCACCTCGGGTTGTTTGGTAGAAAATAGTATTTTAAAGTACACACATCAAAAAAAAGTTTGCGATTACTTTGAAAACTTGAAATACTCAAACTTTATAAAACATTAAGTTTTTGTATCATTGAGTTAAATTCATCAGTAAAACAGTTTACTTTAAAGTTCAGTGTGTATGGCTTGTATAAAGCGACAGTTATTATAACAGAGTTTTAAATTTCAAATAGCGTCTTAATATTTAATCTGTGCGTATTACCAGTTCTAAATCTGTGTAATAAATACACAGCGTAAAGTACCTAGCGAACTAGTCGACATTAGGGTGACTGCGCCCGCGCACGTTTTCTGCTCTACAACACGCAGAAAACAACTCGGCACTCGCGAGGAATGCGATATCACTAATAATGCCCACTACTCTTGCCTTCTGCGCGTCAGTACCCCGCCATTACGTTAACATAGCGAGGTGCCTAGTTAACTTTTACGAGTTATACTGTAAATTATAGTGCATGTATGTAGATTACACGTATTTTAAATTTTAAGATGCGAAATTAATACCTACACAAGTTAAGTCTCTCAGAGGTCAATTGAGTTGTATTCATTCGTTGACAAACAAGCGCTATTCATTGACAAGTGCGGATTGGCGGAATTGACAGTAACGTACATACATATATAAATATGTAATGCACGCGTTCTCCTTTAGAAGATCTGAATATTATTTCCATATTCAAATATCAAATATTTCAAAATTTTCCCAAATGTCTATAATGTAATGAATAAATTAGGTTATGCGTAGTTTAATAAAGAGTACACGGAATGGTTCTGAGGAGACTTTTAATTAATGTATCAAACAAACTATTAATATATTTCAAGTGTAGGTATAACATTCCATCGACCAACAACAATCAAAATCAAAAGTCAACCAGCAAGGGAAAATAACAGGATTTTTTATAATCTTTTATTGTATTTTCTGTAGATATTTTTTCTCGAGATAACATCCATGCTATCCATAGAATATAAGGCTCCATAGTGACAGTGACTATGGTCAATAAAAGTGATAATTTATATTTATAAGTGACTATAAAGTGCATGTACGTAGTGTCACTTCTGCAAAGAATACTTAATCTTTGTCAATCCATAAAGTAGCGAACTGTGCCCAAGATCACGATCATTAAATAAAGCGCCATTGATATTGTAATGCTTGCAGCACGGATTCGACACAGGATATCCGGGTTGAAAGCAAATTAGAACATTGTAGTACCTATTTTATATACTTTGTTAACATAGAGAGTGATTTAAAATATTTTAATAAATTCTCATACCATCTACTTATTTAATATAAAACATAATACTCTTAACAACTTTCCTTTACATCTCATACGGTGGTTTATTTTAAGTTGAGCAATCAAAACATGATAACGTGAAGTGGAATCATTATAATACTGTTATTTTAAAGGATCTAGGACATTTTTGGAGTCCCCTTTAACGTAAGGATTTTAATAACGTTCAAACTTCTAACGAATTGTGGGCGAATTTCCACCAAAAGCACACCACTAGTTAATTATGAATAATTTGGCCAGATCTTAGTTTTGATTAACTAAATTCCATTGACGGCCCTATCTGGATAAATGACTTCGTGTTAAAAGTGTGTTTAAATGTAATTGAATTAAATTTCAAACAAGTTGCAATTTGATTTTCTCTTCTACCACCTGGTAGTATCTTTAATTATAAAGCTCTGTAATTATTTCTCAAGTAATGGTTGTGACAAAATATAAAATATCGCCCTCTATGTAACATAGTCATGAACTAAAGCCAACTTGACAACCAGTTAATATTGGGAATCACAAAAGTCTCGTAACTTGTCTACAAGATGGCGCTCGCTAGCGCAGCTTCTTTATTCAAAAAATAAACAGATTAGACTACAATAGTTATCAACCTTTTAAAATTAGAATTACTATAATGAAAGGGTTTAAATATTTGAACTGCACAGCCAGTATCTAAATCAATAATTTTCATTCTGAGAAGACACCCGTATGCAACTGTGTAACGACGGTATGCATTATGTGATGATAATGTAAATATAACTAAACACAGTGTAGTGGCAGGCACAGTCTCAATTGTTAGCCGCTACATTCCTAACTAGTACGTAAATCAAAATGTCTATATTTGTATGTATATGTGTATACATGTAGGTACATTCGCAACCTTCCGAAGAGTATGTTACTTAAAACAATCACACTTCTAAAGAGCTAACGGAAAACAGCGTACCTGCACGGCGTCGTCCAGGCACCTGCCCCAGGCGTCGCTGCGGTCCACGAGCGAGTTCCACTTGTCCGCCAGCTTGGCCACCTCGCGCCGGATGGAGCGCGCCAGCTCGCGCGCCTGCTCCTCCGCCGACCGGTACCCGCGGGAGTCGCCTTCGTTGTCGCGGGATGCTGTCGTCGAAGTAACAGTTGTAATACAGTCAATTTAAATATTAATACTAGACTTTTAAATAGGGTCTATTTTAATAATATTCATATGTTTTAGTAGGCACACCCACCTCCCTACCCCTTCACGGAAACACGAGTAATATTTCGTTTTGTTAATACTTTTTGACATGTCTACATACGGCCCTCTGACCCAAAATTAGGCTCGAAGAGAGCCCGTGTGCTGGTCACCAATGTTTCACAGCGGCAGTAATTGTAATCGCTACGCCGTGGTGTTTACTGTACCTGGTCCTGGGCAGGTAGTACATAAGACAGAAGGCGCTTCAACTCAGTGTTCAGGAAAGGCATCACGTCACATATATAGTTCATAGTTATTAGGAGAAGTGATGTGATATTATGATCTGAAAACCTCTGTATTTTTATCATCATAGACGACGTTTTCGTCGTTCTATAGCAGGAGTCAGGTCTCTCCTTAAGATGACGATGATTATAGCACTTATATTCACCCCTTATTTTTTGCTCGTCTTTTGGATAGGGGTCTCTTTTTAGATCGAGAGGGTTAAGGCTATAGTCCGCCTCGCGGGCCGAGTGCGAATTGGGAGACTTCGCACGCCTTAGAACACATGTTTGTATAAACTCTAAGGAGTGCCAGCTTTCCCATGATGCTTTCCTTCAGTGTTCTAGCAAGTGACATTCAAACGCATATTTAAACCTGGGCTCCCGGAGTGTGGGGGGGGGGACTGAATTTAAAACCACTATGCTATCTCTACTGTATTTTAATAAACATATTTTAAAGTAGACGACCATTATATAAAGGAACATCATTTATTAACGGTGTGCTACATTGCGCTCGTTGGAATTGATTGTCTTGAAATTCCAATGTCAGCGTGGAACTCCAACGGAGCCCGGGGTAGTGAATATATGTTCCAGTTAATTTCATGTGGAGTTTAAAAATTACATCGCTATTTCCGCTCGGTGAAAATTCACGGAAATTTTTAACCGCTCGTCTGTACTTTAACATATTTTAATTGATAGCGCTTAGCGGTCACATCTCGCGTATTTTCTCATTTACAGTTTTAAATTTAGATTTTACATTTTCCGATACATTTTCGAATTTTATATAAAGTCATAACAATAAATAAAGACCCTTAACTTAACTACATATCTCCAATCTGTGAGAAATTTGGTGTCGAACTGGGGAGTGATGCCTTTGTTCGATGTTGACATAAATACGGTTGCTTAGTCAAAATGTGCCTGTATCATAATGTAGACTATAGAGAAACAATTGTAGAGATAGTTAAATATGTGTATTTTATAGGCCGTGTTGTTCAAATTCGTCAAATATTTTTTTAACATATACGTACATGTTTAACACTTATGTAATTCACAGTACCCTCATACAAAGTAATTTTGATCGTCACACAAAGATTTGTCCTCAGCAGAAATCGAACCCACAGCCCCCGGCACAACGCGCAAGGACAACCAAACATTGGATCTTTTGGCTATGCAATAAAAGCTACTATATTGCTGTGTCTTAATTCCGTATTGGATGAAATTTTCAGATACCTCCCTTAAAACTTGATTGATTTTTAAGCAACCTGCATTGTCGACTGGCATTTCATTACCGAGTTGGACGTTAAATGAAAAAGGTGTTCAGAGTGTTCCAGAGCACGTGAACAGCTTCACCGCAGTGGCTTCTTCATTACCTACTCAGTTTTATTACATTTTATTATATTTCACAATGTACGAGATGAATATAGTTAATAATTAACAAAAGCACTCAATAGAATTTTTCTATAGATACTATTTATTAATTTGCAGTGACAGCCTAGTGGCTTGAAAGACAGCTTTTCACCTCCGAGGCACGGGTTCAAATCCTTCTTTACAAAATGCGCGTTTTAGGGTTATATACCACTTGTTACAACGGTAAAGGAAAACATAGAAATCTCAGAGTTCATAAAAAAACAAATGTTCTCTAAAACCCTGTGGAAGTTCAAAGAAAAATTGAGGCGATTTGACAAAGCAATATAATAATAGTAGAAGGTAATAATCCATCTAAGTATTATTTCATACCTAGACACAGATCGTTTCTCAAAATTATTGTTCTCAGAATTTACGCTACAGCACACCGTGCTGGCCGTGTCCGCTTGACGGCTCTCACAATTCTTGGAGAACAGTGCAGAGCTGTCAGTCGCACGGGAACTTGTGTTAACAGCTACTGATACTTATTCTTAGAAACGTAGGTTTATAGGGATTATGAGGATGATTTCATTAATACAACGACGAATTCCAATGAATCGAATCCCAGAACATCAAAACTGAAATTAAAATCACGGCTCCAGCATGCTGTTATTTTGTTTTATTGCAATCCTTTCGATTTAACTCAATGTAAAACCAAACAGATAAAAGATATTGCACCAATTTTCCACGTTCGAACTATTTCTAAAGCTTTAGTTCATACCTCCTCACTCCTCTGCCTACCTCTTCGGAGATTACACGCATGATATCACATTTACCTAGTTCACGAATATCATTATTTTGGCATGAAAAAAGTAATTTAATAATTACTTTCACTGACACGTCAGCTATAAATGACTAATTAAAACAATATTGTTACCGTTACAAAACACTTCAATATGTTTCATTCTGTACACCCACATAGTGTTTTTTTATCATTGTTATTCATTCCGAGTCGTTCATTCAGTACGAGTACAACACGCAGACATCAACGTGGCACTTGTTAGGAATGCAACTCCGCTCCAGCCGTCCGACAGCCCTCGCCTTCGATGGGTCGGTACCTCGCTGTGACGTCATAATATCGAGGTGCCTAGTCAACTTTTGCGAGTTAATTGGCAATGAGTAATACAGTCACTCGTCAGAGCACTCAAAGGCAGGGCGAGCGAAGCAACCATTGAGAAGTACGTGGATGCTTCTTGTGTTTTTTGTGAATATGTATTTCCGTATATTTTGCCCATTACATGTTTCCGTAGCTACGCTTAGGGTGTTTTTATTTCAGTCCGTCCGTGGGTTGTTTATTCTTTATTAGTTTCATGAAAAACTCTCTTCTTTCAAATAAAAGAAGAGAAGAGAGAATAGAGAACTATCGGTGCATTCACGATAACCTAATTTAGAGATTTAATTCGAATGTAACAAAGGGGAGGGGCTAATGACAAGTTAAGGGCCAATTCACATATGGCCATGTGATCCAAAAATTTGTAATCATTTACTCATATACGTAATTCAGATCACACAAATGTTTGTAGTGGGTGAAAATTTTATCTATTACCACTTGCTCCGCAGTTAGCCTTATTGGCCAATGAACCAGCAGATCCCACAAACACACATATGCATAAGATGTCATAAAACGAATGCGAACGTGGGGCAAGCACGTTCGATTCGCGAAAATGTACTATTCCGATCGGAATCGTAATAAATCGGCGAGCGGCCTGGCTCGCCGCGTCCGATGGCGAATTTGAGAAACGAGCGGCGGCCGCGTGCCGGTCGCCGTTCTTTCCGATAAGAATACTGATACAGAAATGTGTCCTATATTTTATTTCCTTGGTTCTCTTGGCTTAGTAGCGGAGCTGATAAGCGGGGAGTATGGATTCGATTCACACCCAGGATAAATGTTTGTGCGACTAGCGCTATTATCTGCTTTGTGTAAAATTAAGTATGTGTTGAAAAATACATTCGTGAACTAATCAGTTGCCCAGTTACCATGGCACAGGTTCTGTATAGTGTGGGATAAGATAAGCATATATGCAACCCCAAAATATTATTAATAGATTTTTGCATTGTCTGTCTCTCACGTTATAGAGATAGAAAAGCTGGGTACATATCTAGGTATCCTGCTGCTACGATCGAAATACTGTACATATGTGTACCGAGCTTCATTCAGTAAGCACTTAATGCTCTGCTGACAGCTATTTGTCAAATGAAGCATCACGATCCGTAGTCTGCCCACATGTGCTTTTATAGCGCTTTACGGATTTGAAGGTTCAAAGAAGCTTTATTTTTTAATTTTTTTATAGTTTCGGAGTTTTTCTTGTATCGTCTCAATAAGCGGATGTTACGAAAAAACACGTAACATTAAACCTGTAATCCCCAAAGAGGTTGGCAGAGTGATAAGTATACTCTCACGTTTCATCGGTTAAATTTACGTCCCATTATGGAATAGATAGTGACCCTATTGACATACACCGGGCACATTGACATACAATTCACCTTTGTTCGTTATATACAAAAAGGTAACTGATTGTATAAAAAAAATAACCGATACTAGCTGTTTGTAAAACTCCAGCAACATTTGAAAAACCCACAAATTCAGCAGCAATTTGTGTTCAGGATCCTGAAAAGAGCAGGTATTCCTCATTCAGCCGCATCTAATTATAGCCACGAATGAAACATTATACATTTTCAAAAGCCACATCCGGTGGAAAACCAATTAAAATGAACACGAATAATGCAAACATTCAAATTACGAGCGCAGATCCAGAAAACATTAAAAAAATAATACTCAACGACCAAATCTTATGTACGGAACCTTCGAAACAGGTAGTTCTAATTAAACAGCTTGTATATCCTTTGAAAAATGGATTTGCTAGGGTCGGTACTTTGAAAAGATATTTTCATTCGTTTTATTTTATACGATAATATGTATGTATGTATTAATTTATATCATCGACAACTTATTAGCTACGATATCACATTTACTAAACGTATCCATATCCAATATTTCACCACTTGTTACACTCTTTTAAGTGTCACTTAAAAAAGCATATATTAAATTTTACATAGGAATACTTAATGCCTTGAGGATTTTTTGAAATGGTAAGAAGGACATTTTTTATAATGTCGCCGCCTGGTGGAAGGTGCAGATTCCTCCCAAAATGTAGCGCGCATGCCTAGGCCTTCGTCCAGCGGTGGGCTACCATAGGCTGATGATGATGATGCGTAGGAAACGTTTGTTCACCCCTTCCTTGCAGAGTCGTATGTTCTATGCGACGGGAATCACAGATGCCCATAGGAAGTTCCATTCCTTGGCCTTTTGGACAAAGAATTAAATAGTTTCGTTCTGGCAATATTGGGGACATGTACCAGTCAAAGATTGTAGTAGATCGCCGAGCGTCTGGACGTTCGATGTATGAAATTCGCTCCAACTAAATTCTGGGTAATGAAATATATAATGTAATGCATAATCCAGGACGTTATATTATATATAAAGTCCTGGATTATGCATTATAAAATATTTATTTGAACTCATTGTCAGTTTTGGATTTCCGCCAACCCTGAACGAGAAATCCTTAATTACTTGCAGATAAGATGCGGTTCAGTTTCCTTACCTGTAGTAATATATTCAGTAGAACAATGGAAATCTGTACGATGTTTAGATAGACTCATAAAATCCAACTATTCGACTACAACCATGTTTTCATATTAAGCTACAATTAAATAAATAAAACATTTAAAATTGCATCGTAGTTACTGTATTAAAATAGAAGTATAAAACTATTCTTGTATTTGTGTTATATTTTACTGCGTCTTTGATCGAGTGTTTGCAAGAATGACTGCCGATGCAAAGGTCCCGGGTTTAAATCCCTAGTCGGCTTCGGAGTTTGGATCCGTTCGCGGCGTACAGCAACAGGCTCACACCTTGTTCAATAGTGGGACGTAAACGTAACTTACGGACGTAGACGTAGACGTAGACGGAAAGGACACGTGGCAGTGTACACTTTAGTGTGCCTTTGTCTACGTCCTCGGAGATTACAGGCGTAAGATTACGTTTGTGTAAATTTTATATTCACTGAAGTTTTAGACATTAATTCAAAATTACACTAAAAGATAGCGTTGTGAGTTTTTTCAATAGGTATTAAATTTTTTAAATAATGCACAGTATTGCAATATTGAATTTAAAGCCTAAGAAAGCTTTATTCGTAATTTGTTTTCAAATTTTAAATATGCGCGATGATCATAGTTGTACATTGACAGGGAATCCAAAGACTCCGACGACGGCGAGCCTCTACTCGTATGGTGAGAACTACGGATATGGACAGAAGGAACAGAAGGATTTGGTACTCGCTGCTTTCTGCTGCACCAAGCAACTGCCAGCGGTCGTGCTTATATACAATAATAATAGGATATGCAGTTCGATATGCTTATGGGTCAATATGCGTGAATTAAATCATTCGGACGTACTAGTTACCAAATGCCTTTTTTATAATATTTCCTATCTCATTGGGTAGTTTCCAGCTACTGCTTAATTATACGAGTAATATAAAGATGTAATTTATTTCAGGTAAATGCGGCAAATTTTATCAAGCAAGCCTTCGTACGTTGTAGGGTATTGGAGAATATTGGAATTTGAATAGCTACAGAATGAGAATGTTGGAATTTGAAACGGTATTGGAAATTTCATGTAAGTTACATTGGAACGTACAGCGCTTGTGAAGCGCTTAATACAATTATTTCTGAAATGTAATTTTTAAAACAGTACCTTCTGTGTGCAATAATTTCTGGTTTCTTAAAGCTCCTTATCATTCGATACATAATGACAGTGAATGCTTCGCCGTATGATGGTGCGCATATTGGCGTTCTGACACGGAGCACGCATCAGTAAAAAGGACTTTTCACCCTCGCTTTGCTGAGTCCCAGGTTGTGTGTCCGGAAACACACACTGGTAGAGAGTCAATGGAACAATTTGCCGTGTGGGGGACCGATTCGTTTCGTTCTAGCAATTGGGATGTCACCCAGACAAAGATTGTGTTCGGTGAAGGAAACAGGGTAGACGAATTTAGAGGTGTAGTTTTTTTGCATATAAAAAATGAAATGAAAATAACGTTAACGTTAAGCAGTAAAACAATAAGCCAATGACAGAACTGATTGTGACGACGAGGATAGTTATGTCGGTGGTGCTGACGTTGGTGGTGGTGTTGACGCTGATGATGACAAAGAACATTTCAAGATATATCATTATAAACATAAATCTTTCAAAAAATTTCAAGTACGCATCTTTAATAGCGCAAATTACTAGGACACCAAAATTAACGGAAGCCAAAAGAGAGCGAATAAGTAGCAGTCCTATTCGAACTTCCATCCTGAAAGCGCATATGGAAGTATAATTAAAATCTAATTTAACCAAACCCAACATAGCTTTACAGTGAACGTACAAAGCGAATCTATTACTGTTCGCTCCGAATAGCCAATGGCCGAAGATATCACGTCATTTTCCAGTTCGCTGATTGGCAGTTACGATTCAATTACAATCTCCTTGTGCATATCGACGCTTGTGATTGGTTCGGCGTCCATCTCCGGCGCATTCGGAATTCGCAATTAGCGACCGGAGTACTTCTAATTGCAACATCCCTTTGTTTTAACTTGGATCGCTTTAGAAACTGTACCTCGGAGAAGATTCGTGTTCACAGCCACCATTGTTGACTGTTTTAACGGCTTTTGTGCCTTTCGTGTGTTCATTATTTATATCTTATTACCGTATCACAGTAAAGGTACCGAAAGCCTGCGTTCACACTACTATACTACTATTTTAAACCAACATCAATGAATTTAATTATGGCGGCCGTGGTGCCGACCTTTGGATTTTAGCATTGTACGAGTAGTCCCAAGGGTTTTTTAGTCTTATGGTCTGGTGGTCGGTAGCCTTGACTGCTATAACTCGCGTTATTGGTTCTATTCTCAGTCGTGATAAATATTTGTATGACGAGCACTAGTATTTGATCTGTGTCTTTATATAAAATTATCTACATATATGAATAAGTACATATACGGAAATATATGTTGAGTTGATTGTTATTGTATTTACCGTAGCACAAGATCTTTCTAGTTTAGGATCAGATGGTCCGGTGAGAGCTATCCTAAGATAATATCTACTAAGATGATCTGCAGCCCGTACGTGGCCAGCGCGGCATGGCCTTGACCTATATTATCCTGAGAGAGACCCGGGTGACAAAGTGAACCATAAAAGGGTTGATAACGATGATATTGATCATTACTAGACTTATTGTTGTATTGTCTGGTATATATATCAGTTGATTACGGTACTATGCTTAGACCTTCACGTAACAACCTCGAAACTAATTTGCATTCTGACGAGCTTTTAATTATACAGGCGGGGCGATGACCTGCCATAAGATTCTCCACTAACGTACGCTGGCTGGTTACATTGTCAGACACTCAGGATCAACAAAAAGTCCTCTTGCGTCTTCACTGAGAAACAAGGGACTATTTTATTGCAATATTTAGTCAAAATAATTGCATGCAACGGATTAATTTAATCACTTCAGGGGTCTCGACTATAACCATGAGAACATGGTGCGTATGAAAATAATTAAGAATATACACACTTTAAAAAAAATCTATAGTACCTAAATATTTTACATTACTACATAGGATTTTTTTTATCAATAACATTAAATATTAATATCTGAATACTGCAAAAACATAGCGTACTAAGTTCTATGGTAGCTATAGTTATTTAAAGTTTCAGTGTATTACGTATGCTTCAACTGTTAACTTGAACAACGCTGTAGCTGGCGGACAATGTACTCACGCTCCGTGTCGCTGGTGTCGGACAGCGGCGGCTCGTTGGCGATGTACTGTCTGCCGCTGAGCAGGTTGCTCTCCACCACCGGCCGCTTGTCCTCCAGCTGCCGTCGGAACGCGCGGTGATCGTCCTGCACACGAATATACCATGAACATTAATAGAAGAACAAGAGAGAACACGGAACAGATAAGTCCTCTGAGCTTCCTGTCGTAAACTAAATTAAGAAAGCCAGAATGAATCAGTACATGAGATTAGTATCTTAAGACTTTTTTGTATGATTTTTTTTTATAACCGCATTTATTCTGTCCTTATTGTCATATCAGACTGCAGTTTGATTTTTAATATGCGTTAGTATTACAGATGGTGTTTATTAATTTCAAAATCTTGCACAAGTATTTATTTTCAAATACAAAAAAACGTTAATCGTAGACTAAAATCGTTACAATAAAACTAGTTAGCTTTGTTTAAAGCAACAAAATAACTTTGAAAGCAAAGAAATACAATTTAAATTTAACCTAATATTTATTTCAGAGCAATTTCACAGTATGTCGCTTGTAATTATTCCAATTATTCTTTATAAATACAATCAAATTTACACACACATATTTCAACAAACAGTCGAATCGCACTCATATCCATTCGCAAATAAACATAAATCATAATTAACCATAATGGCCGTGTTTACCGCCCAAAGTTGGGCGGCCATTTTGCGGTCGCGCGAAACCGAAATGGCGTTTGACCGTTTGAGCGCGAACGGCGGCTGATTTAACGTGTGTTGACGCGGGGATTACGTTGACATGCCGAATTATTTATTGTTCGTCTAACGCTCAATGCTATTTTCTGCTGATGAGCTACGGTCTTCGTTTTACGTATTATTTTGATAAACATTTCTGAACAAATTACTTTTAAATACGCTACTAATCTGGAAGAATAATAGCTATAGTTTCGTGTTATATTTTAATCTATAGGTAATGGACGTTTTTACATTTTAATGGCGTTTTTTGATGGAGAAAATGTATCACCAGATGAGTCACCTGTTGTTTGATCAATGCTGGCAGATCGCCCCTGGGTGGTGCCAAGGCGTTGAGTTCAGTTTCCTTCCTGATGACCCATTCGGTGAGCTCTCGGAGTGAGAGCAGCAACGCTGACCAGTGTTCCGCGTTGCTCTCGAGTCGGTTCCTGAGGAAAGAAACAAAGTAAGTTTCTGAATAAAACATTATGGATTGGAGTCAAGGTAACTGACCGAGTTGAGACAGCCGTTTAAGCAATTTTAAATGACGTTAATTTGTTCTTCTTATAGAGTAATTACTTGACGTTTGATGATAGTAGATATATCATTTGGTTGATTAAACGCCTAGTTTTTAAAACAGCGCTCGTAAATAATGAGTTAACCTCGTAATTTAAAAAATCTTTGATCTTTGTACTCCATGATGTTCCAGTTCTATAAATCACGAAACTCCCATAACTAGTCGAAATAAATCATCGAGTACATCTAAAGATAACCAACATGGATGACTGTTTTAAGTACTTTCCTAACCAGGGAAGCGCTCGCAAAAAGAGCCGCCACTTGTAACTTATCAAAGGGTCGCTTTCGGCTTAGAATTTTCTGTGTCTGTCTTCATTTTGTTATCATCATCCTTCCTAATTTTCTTGTCTATAATAGCACGGGAAATTTTAATCTGCAGATATTTAAAGACCTACAACGTAAACGTACGATGTTTAAAATATCTGGTTTAGTTCCATGTAAATTAACGAGAGCAAACTAAATATTATTATTCTTATTATCTGTTAGCAGTTTAATTGGAGAAATAAAGTAGAGATTTCCAGCAAGATTTAAGCGTTCATACGAATATAATTCAGGGTTTTAACTGAGATAAAACTCGAGATGACTACAATTGTTGAAATTTGGCAAGTATTGTCAACGCTGATATGCTAGTCGTGAGATTCGTCAGTTCGAGATGGAATAGCGAAGTGATATCCCTGACGATAGAATTTGTCGATATTTTCACTTTATTCAATCGTAGGTTGCACTTATATAAATATTATACAATATACATATAAATATTTTTAGCACCTTGTGCTGTCTGCCTACA
>DWFO01001454.1:0-15863 GCA_018246595.1 Mimoniades nurscia nurscia | reverse complement strand
GTTCGACCCGGGAATCGAACCCGGGACCTCCCGATCGGCAGTCGCACTTGCAACCAACACGACCAACGAGGCAGTCTGTACAATCATCTGTAACATAAAATGGTCAATCGACAGACAATAAATTGAACGTCCATCAAATCGCTCGGAATCTATTGTAACACATAATATGACGTAATAACTTAGACATGTGTTTCGTGTACGCGTAAAAATGAATCGTTATTGGTTCCTGTTTACCTACTTATGACGTAAACACGACGTATGTCCTATTAATTGAAGCTTAAAACAATTTCTACTTAAGTCCATTAAGAATTGATTCATTTAATTGAATTACATTTACTGCCTCGTTAGTCGTATAAGTTGCAAGCTTACTGCATCTTCTGCCCCACCACAGCATATTGGTGGACATAGGCCTCTTCTGAGGAGTTATACCCAGAATCCCCTCGCTGGATATAGGAGTTGGGGATCGCAGAGCATAACTCCTCGCACGGCCCACGCTGCTGTCCCTTGGCAGCCGGGGAATTTAGGTGTGCCTAGACAGACCTTACCTCAGTCCCCTTTTACGAGACTCTGTACCCGGCACGGGTTCGGGGAATGTTTTCTTAGTCCGCCACGAGATGAACAAATGGCTAATCACTAATCAAATCATTCCTAACTAACATCTATAGTCACAACCCACATACATACTTCTTAATGATCACATTTTATTCGAAAAAAATCTTTTTATATTTCGTTTGTGCGTTTCTCTTGATTTAATTGCTGGTTTCATTTCTAATGAGACGTACATTAGTAATGGAACCAGCTGTCCTCTGCGCATTACCAACCGTGGCTTTGTGGGACTCATTCGGGCAATTCGTACAGGAGTGCCAGCTTCTGTTAACTTTATTACCAGCTATCAGTCCCCTTTCAATATCTCCCTCGTAATTACTGCCACTTATGTACTCTATATTACAGGTAAGCGTACGAATTCTTACGGTTTCACTTTATATTCTACCATCGAATGCGACTATCCAATAAAATCTAATAATATTATATTATTAGTGTAATTTTGGTCCATTTTTCTCTCCCGACCCTTTTATCGTTCCACTGCTGGAACCTGGGTCTCCTCTCACAATGAGAGGGTTAAGGCTATAGTCTGCCACGCTGTCTAAGTGCGGCTTGGTAGACTTTATAACGCCTTAGAGTAATTTTTTTTGAAACTCCAAAGTGTGCAAGTTTCACTCACGGCGTTTTCCTTCACCATTATAGCAAGTGGTCCATTACCACTTGTTAATAAGTATATTTGTAATTACTTATTAATAATTACATCTGTGTTATGTTGACTATGTTGGCTTCTAATATCCGCTTGCAAACGCTAACCGCTCAATTTAGACGATAAAAAAAATTATGAAACTGTATTAATACATAGAAATGTTGGTAATTGTTTCCGGTCTCCTAATCGGTACAGACGCTCACCATTTTAAGCGGCGAGCACACAACATGCCGGCAAACTCGTACACTAGGACTTCACATCAATGTTACGTATTTTCTTAAATTGAGGCAATATACAATCAGTACTAATATAATAAATTATAGTTTACAAAAAACGTATAAATACGCTTTTATAAAACTAAAAACCCAAAAAATAATTCTGAACATAGAAATAAAATTACTGCCGGGAAAATTAATGTTCTAAAATAGTGGGGTGTTCATTTTCAAACGTTATAATTATTATATCACTAATTCATTCCGAAATTCAGAGTTAGTTTGACAATGTCATACATAACAAAGCACTCCGCGCCTTTAGGACAATGACAGTAGTTTTTCTCTTTAGTGATTATATTCATATGTTAAGAATTACTTTTTACTTTTTAGATTTATTAACACTAAAAGAGTGTTTTTAAGTTTTTTGTTTTTTTTTTAATTACATATTTTTTTCGCTTTTTAGTTCGATTTGCCATTAAACTGCCGTCTTTAATATGTACACATTTGTTGTTATTGTATTAAATAATAATTATTACTATTATATTATTGTACTATTATTACATATTGACATCTGTGCCAAGTTTCAACCAATTCTAATCACTAGAAGTAGGGCAAAATCAACTCATAAGAGTCGATTACATACAAACAAACCCTACAGGTGAAACTAATATAATCGTGTTAAAAAGAACCTATTGTAATAACATTTTCATTAAATATGTGTCAGTCGAAGCTTATTACAATTGAAGATAGCGAAACAACAAAGACTTCAATATTATCAATTATATTTTGTTGCGCTACAGATATTGAGAGAGTAAGCCTATTGCTCACCAACTATTCCACGATGGATCTTATAACGTAACTGGTGAAACATTAAACGTGAACTACACTCCTCTGCCGGGATTACAGTCATGATATTACGATTTTTTTTTGGATCATCATCATCATCAACATCATCATAATCCTATCTCAGTCCGCTGCTGGACAAAGGCCTCCCCCAAAGAGCGCCATCGCGTCCTGTCCTCGGCTCGCCGCATCCAGCTTCTGCCTGCAGCCTTCGCAGACCGTCACCCCACCTGGCCGGAGGGCGTCCTACACTACGTTTGCCGAGCCGCGGTCTCCACTCCAGAACTCGCTTGCTCCACCGACCGTCCGTTCGTCGGCAGACATGGCCAGCCCATTGCCACTTCAACGTGCTAATCCTCTGAGCTATATCGGTTACCTTATTTTCCTCTTTGTAGGTACCTATATAGTTTCTGCCGTCAATAACTCCGAGATTGGAATTTTTTTGCCATTAAAACAAGATTTTTTTTAAATATATTCCATTATTCGTTCTTATCTCAGGAATATCTCTGATAAAAAAGCAGGCAAGGTCTGTGAGGATAGCCATTTAGTATTAAATGCGATGTTTAAGTGCTCTGTTAAGGAACTGATCCGATCTTATTAAATAGAAAAAGTACAGGAATCAAAACTTCCTTATGTGCACTGCTTAGTTTCACAACTAAGAACATCTCGACGGCATTTTGTTCTTTTCGTTCCTTGTTACGTTATTTGAACTCGATATAGTAGATCGCTAACAATTATGTAGTATTTTAAATTTTAAGTATCTTGAACGTCAGCTTTTGTCATTATCTTGTTCAATATTATTTATGTATTATTGAAAGACGAATTATTGTAATATTATTTTAATTAGAAATTATGTCTGCCAGTTCTCTATATATACGTACGTAACATCACACTTGTAATCCCCGAACAGGTAGGCAGAGGAATGTCAAACACTTCCAAGTCAAACACGTCAAACACTTTTTTGTGAATAAATAAATAAATAAGTTTCATCAGTTACGTTTACGTCCCACTATGGAATAGGTGGCGAGCCTATTGCCATATACAGGGTACATATCCAGACTCCGAACCTCTGCTAGAAAATCTAATTTAGAAAAATTAGTAGTGCCCGGCCCAGGACCTCCCGATTGGCAGGCGCGCTTGTAACCAACACCACCAACGAGACAGTCACATAACTGTAACGTTTTGATTTAGCCCAGTTAAAATATAATATTATATATTTAATTGGTTATTTATATGGAATTGAAAATAATGCTACACGATTAGACCGACCCCTTTACTTCAAAAGCCAAGAATCCGAGGATACTCTAAATATCACTATAACACGACACAAACTTTAATACGATACGCATTGACCCTAAACGAAAAATTCTACATCGTTTTAATTTTTCATTTGAAACAATCCTCAAAAGTATATTTCGTGGTTCCAAATGGGTTAGAACATCTACTGCTAAATACTTATTACCCTTATACTTGACGGGCTCCTTATTATTTTTAAGATAATTAGGGTAATTTAAATGTATAATGAAACTAAGGTAACATCACACCTGTACCTTTCCGAAGGGATTCGCAGAGCGTAGAATAACGTCTCTTTAGTTACGTTTACCATGGATAGTGATATTATTGTTATACAAACGGCAAGACCAGGCTCCTAGCTGCTACTAACAGAATTTCTAGTTAAAACCACAATAGTAGTCGACCCGAGATCGAACTCAAGACTTCTCGTTAAGCGTTTGCAACCACTCGCCCAATCCAAATATAAGATATGCATAATTAATCAAAAATTAAAATCACACAGGCTCATTGAGCCACTCTGTCACAAGTGAGTGAAAGTAGTCATAATTATTGAACACAATTATTATTAACATAGCAAAACGAACACCAACCTTTTTCGTACACGGGTTTCCTTTAGGTAAAATTAAAATACCAATAAAGATAGGAGATAAATAAAATACCAATGAAAAATTCTACATCCATTATATTTCATCGTCATTAGTGGCGATAGTTAAAACTAATACATTTACTCTTGAGTTTCAATTTATTGTTTTTTTTACATAGGAATTATTAGTATTATTACTTAAAACTCAGGACACATAAAACTATCTCATGTATCATACGTCTCGTTCAGACGCGGCCGAACACCGTAACTTCACTGTCATCTAAATATTTTCACAGATAGATTGATAGTGAGAGTAGAGTACAAAACAATCAGTCTAGCCGAAGGTGGCCCATCTCACATCGACGTTGGTTCACAGACAACAGTATAATCAGTTGCAAACTTATAAACTAACAAAGGAACACAAATTTAGAACTTACATATTAAAAAATAAATAAAAAATAGTACCATGCGGTGGGAGGCGCGCGGGAAATGTTACAACTAACGTTGATTAGGTACATGAGTGTACTTCGATACTGGTAATTTAAATTATATAAAGTAATAAATAAATACAATTAAATCATTAAATTTCAGTTATAATTATTATTACTATTACAGGAAACAAAAAAGAAAAAACTTGTGATAAATGCACCATAAAATAATATATACAGCAGTTTAATACTTTGTCAAGTGTTGCCAGAGCTCCCGTCCCTGTCCGTTCGCTATTTCAGTACAAATATACAAAAAAATCCAGTCTTATGATGTTTAAATACCTAAAATTTGTGCACTGTTTAAGGGTTCTATGGGGAAACGGAAAAACTGAACATCCCATGAATAGTACCATCCCATGCCGTCGTCACCCCAAGCGGGCCACAGAGGCGATTTATGCTTGGCAGCCGTTACAGCGAAAACCAGCATATTTTCTTTCATGAATCAGTGAATTACACTTTTTCGATTCAATACTTACATTGATATACATATGGTATATTCATATACATATGTATATATCAATGTTTTGGCACAATTATCCGTTTGTATTAAACACCTTTTACATACACCTTCAACAAGCACATACAAGTGTGCCCCACCCCCGGTCGACCCCAACCCTCTTCAAACAAACCCCAAGTCTCCGACACAGCCCATCGTCAATCACAAATAATTTAAGCAGTCTTTTTGTCACATCAATATCACAAGCGAAGTTATTCTGCGAACCAACGTCGAGTGTGCGAGCGAGACACGCGAGTTTTGGCAGTGTAAGGAAACGTACGGGAAAAGACCAGCAAGACATACATATATATGTATATGACGAAAAAGATCACGATACAATTAATACTTACGAATAAAACTTACCTTAGCCAAATTACGACAAGCGGTGACAATTACACATGTACACTGCCGTTACCCTTCCGCTGCTGCACGTTGCCTCTACCCCATGGCTACTTCCTCCGTCTCATTAATCGAGGACTACATTGCATACGGTAAAAATTAATTACAAAACCCGAGACATATAAAATTGTTGGCATCGAGAAATATAATATGGCATCAGAACATGAATGAATAGTTGCGAAAAAATATATTATAGCGGGAGTCGAGGTAACCGTGCAGGAGCTCCGAAGGGCGGGTCTACTAGTCCACGAAGCACCGAAATTTGGCTCTTATTCATATTAAATACTGTTTAATAAAATCACCACCGCGCTGGCGCCGCGCGAAGGAATGTGGGGCAGCACTGTGGACACGCGCGGGCGGCGGCGGACGAGCACGGGGTGATGAATACAATATAATTCATAAAAGTGCACACTGAATTACAAGTAGCAACACAAAATAAAGTACTTCTATATATCAATTTAATCTTAAATTTAAATGTGACTAATGTAAACTTAATTTTTTTTTGTTTTTCCTGTTCTTTCAAGACGGCGGTCCGAGCGCGCCGCGGGCCCTCCTGCCGGCGCCCACGAACGGGTGATTCCAGTTGGAATTCCCATCATGTTGTATACAATTACGCAATGGAAATGTATAATAATATAAAAATTTGCGTCCCCGAAGCTCTTGAACTATATCAATAATCACTAATTCATTATCCATACGACTTATGACTTGGTGCATTGTTGAGAGACACACATATGCTTATAATTCACATACTTCACGAGATACAAACTAGTTTTTCAAAACGTACGCTCGTCAGACGATTTCTCAAGGGGGATCTACGTGTGCGTGCGGCTCGGCAGACGTCGCTTGAAAAATCGTACGACGGTAGGAACTACGAAGCTTTGATATATCGAATGATATTTTTAAAAAATATATACACCATAGGAAACCCCGTCGCCGGCCGGCGAGCGCTCGGTTGCATCTCACATGTAACATTCGCGCGACGACAACACGCCGCCGCGACGCTAACGCGTGAGAACGTGCGACGCGCGGCCGGCGCTCGGCCGCGGCCGCGCACGCCGCAGCAGCCGCGCACGCCGCAGCGGCCGCCGCGGCGCCGCGGAACTACAGTACACGTATAAACTAGGAAGTGACGTCAACGCGGAAGCAACCTCAGTCTTGTCAGTCATTCACGTGATGTCAGCCAACGTTGCTACGACGACCAGCTCTTCCTCTTCACCCCACACTGAAAAGGGGCATTTTAATAAGCATTTTAATTACCGGGTCGGGGCGGAACTAGAATGCATTCCTCGACCCTGTGTGTGATAGTGTCGTGAGAGGCGACTGCAGCCGGCGCTGACGTTACGCGGAGTGGCGCGATGTGCCTGCGCACAACTACACGCCCGCCGCCGAGCGGCAGCGGCGACGGTCCGAACGGCTGTGCTCCACGATCCACAACTCGCATGCTAACGTGGAGATTATGGGTATAAGCCCTCATGAGAGAACTATGTCCAGTCAGTGGACTGCAACAGACTAATGATGATGATGATTATAAGTATAAAAACATATTCGTCTTAGGAACAGAGTAATTTATGTAGAAGAATCACGTTACGTCTATAAGGATAGAAATAAATATCTCAAGACGCTCTCCGCCCACGTGGCGGACTCGGCACGACGTAACAATAGTAGTGGATTATACTGACCGAAGTTATCTTATGCTTCCGTAGGCTGCTCTATTGGATCAGTGGGCGGCTCGTCCGTCGCGACCGTTTTCACTTTGATGTCGGACCCGTCGGCCTCGGCCTTGTCGCCGTCCTCTTTCGCCGTCTCGTCAGAATCACCGTTGGAACCGTTGACGGTCTCTTTACCGTTCTCTGCGGACAGTCGCGAGTTCAACTCTTCCATTTTGCTGGCATCACCGTTAACGTTGACAGTGACTGCATCGCCGTTAGTATCTTTGCCGTTAACCGGAGATTCCTTGTCTTTCTCGCTATCGGGCTTATCGTGATCCGTAATCATATCTGTATCTGCTGATGCTATTTGTTCCTTAACTTCGTTCTTAGCGGTGTCCCCTGCGGTGTCTTGGCTATCTTCGGCTTTTGAAAATTGCGTCTCTACTTGTTTGTCTTTAGTTTCAACTTTGTCCTTAATTTCTACTTTCTCAGTATTCTTTACCGTGTCTTTGCTTTCTACGTTATCAATTTTATCGCATTTTAGCATATCAACGTCCTCTAGGTTGGAATTCGTGACGTTTTCGTTATTCTCTTTTTTGTCATTGCTTTCAATTTTATTGCATTCTGCTCTGTCAATGTTTTCATCTTTGTCCTCATTTTCTATGTTGGGCTTATTTTCAACTTTCTCTTTATTCTCCATGTCAACTTCGGCCACATTTTCCGCATGACCACTCTCCATGACTTTCACTTCAGGTACTTCACTGACATTTTCATTGTTTCCCATTACCTTTTCTTCAGATTTTGAGGGCATGTCTAAGTCGCTCTTATGTTCGGAGGTTTTATTTTGTACTATTTGATCTTCATTTCCTTCATCGTTTCCCATGTCTGACACAGAGTTAAGATCAATTTCACTACACTGTTTCAATTCAAGATCTAGCTCTGTGTCTAGAATTCTATCAACGATATCATTCGAATCCATGTTTTCCGCATCCAATTCAGTTTCCATGGTCTCTTCTGCAATTGGGTTCAACAGAGGTTTTAAAGGGATATTGTCCAAG
Organism: Mimoniades nurscia nurscia; assembly: GCA_018246595.1. Lineage (NCBI taxonomy): Eukaryota > Metazoa > Arthropoda > Insecta > Lepidoptera > Hesperiidae > Mimoniades > Mimoniades nurscia. Next base: position 7,590 of record DWFO01001454.1, on the reverse strand, counting down.
TTCGTAACTTCTTGTACTTTAGATAGGATCTCGTCACACTCTTTCTCTAAGACTTCGCCGACATTTTGTAATTCTTCCATATCTTCATTAGTAGGTTCTTCCACAACAGGGACGAGGTCATCGATCATCTCTGCCACGTCTCCAAGATTTTCACCAGTGATTTCTTCAATATCCGTAATGACAGTAGGCGGAGTTTCTTCAGCCACTTCTACAGTTTCCTTTACTACTTCTGTTTTTATTTTTTCTTTTTCGGGTTCTTTAGCAGATTCTACTTTTGTGACTTCATCGTTACTTTTTGCTTCTTTGCCTTCAGAGGGATTATTGTCTACTATACTCCCTTTTAGTTCCGTAGGTGGTAATGCTTCAGATGATTTACATATTTCATCAGGCTTGGCTACAATTATCTCAGATTCAGTTACAATCTGATCAACCTTTTTTATCTCTTCATCTTTTTTCTTTAACACTTCATCAGTCTTTGATGGAACTTCATCTGTTTTTTCTGTTAGATCTGTGTCCATTACTTCAGTCTTGTCATGTGTCCTTGAATTTTCACTTTCAACTTCAGTTATCACAGGCTCTGCGTCCATCATTGGTACATCAACAGGTATAACTGTATCAGTAACATCTTCTATAACAGTTTCAACTATTTTACTCGTTTCCACTACTTTCTTCTTTTCCTCGGATTCCTGGACAACAGAGGTCTCCTCCACCTCCATACTTTCTTGTTCCACTTGAACTTTCTTCGCTGCACTTGCTTTGTCAGATACTACAAACTCTGAAGTCGTCTTAACATCTTTATCTGTATCAGTCTTAGCTACTTTTGCTGGCTGTTCATCCTGTAATGTAATAATGTGTTGTTATTTCTGCATCCATGTAAATAAAAACCACGATTCTGTTGATATCTGGCACTTAAGAGGTACATAATTGGATTTTAATATAGTAAATAACTCATTGGACCTTGTAATTTTAGAGAATTCATGAATTAAACCACAACAAAGTTCAATTACTGTTTTATTTACTACCCAAGTTTAACAATATTAAGTTAACAATTAAAAATCATTCAGAAACAACACAAATGACCACCAGTCATTATATACAATTTAAATATTACATGCAGCCATTCACTTTCGATATAATTATACATTATTATTACAAACATACCATATTTCCTTTATACAACACAGTATACATATTTGGCAATATGATGCAATGATTTTTTTATGTATAAAATATGTTCTCATTAAAAACTATGTACAATCTATGTACAAGTGAAAATGTAAATTTTAATATTCCACACCTAACATACATCACAAATTAACTAATACCATTTAGGAAGTGAGAATTTAGTGATAAATTTACGTAAATTATAAAATATCAGCTTAATTTGAAAACAAAACTAAATACATATCAATTTAAAAAGCACTTCTAATCCTACCACCATGAACATATATACATACATACATACAAGCTAAATGAATACAGTAAACAATGTACAAAATACTAACCTGTGATGTTGCCATATACATAATATAGAATATAGTGCATGCAGAAAGCTGGCTACTGTGGGGATAACATCATCGGGATGGCACCTGAGGTTCCGTCTTGCGCTTATTGGTTATGGTGAGTTGGGCCAGGCTGTGGAGGACCGGGTAGGCTTCGGAGGCCTCGGCGGGCAGCGGCGCGTTGCCTTCGCGGCTCACCAGCGCCACGCACAAGCCCGCCGTGCGCGCTGCTTCCGCTTCTGTAATCAGTGTTTCAAACTATTCAGTATGCACATGATGAGCCTGGCCTCAACCTCCAACATTATGACAGGAGACCTATATATGTCCAAGATGAAATGATAACGATTGTATTGTCAGATTACATTTTTTAACTTCTATTTCTGGATATATTATACTTTCATACATAAATAAATATTTATTCATTGACTGTTCAATCTAAACAGAGAAACTACATTGCTAAATAGCAGACAGTTCCTGTATAAATGAATTTTCTTTTTAAAATTCCCCTTAAACAAGAATTTTCTCAAATAAAATAGCACACTGCAATTTATCACACATACACAATCTCGCATCTTATTACTCGTAAAAACAAAGTAACATATTACTTGTAATGAAACAGGTGAATGTCCCTAACAGACTTCTTTTTTTTCGAAGACAATCATCAAAGACAACCACACTATATTTTTTAAAGTTGACATTGTACCATACTCAAACTTTACAAGAAATTTTGTTTTCGTCATCATAGACGATATTTACATGGTAAATAATAAAAAAAAATGTAAAGGTTTTTTGACCCACCCTGCATATGTGTGGAGTAGTCCCAAGACATTATGATGTTACTATTATATTATTATGTAAATGACTCAACACAACATACAACTAATATAATTAAAACTAACTCACCCTTCAGTATATCAGTTAGGAAAAGGACATTCTCAGGCTTTGCACCAATCTTTTCAACAATCGAGGTGTAGCTGGTGGGCTCCTGCTTGGGCCCCACAGCGGTATCGAAATGGCCATCGATGAATTTCAGCAGGTCACCGGCCAGAGACTGACCAAACAACAGTTTCTGTGCCTGAACAGAGCCTGAGGAGTAAATGTAAACCTTCTGGCCTTCCACAGAGCGCCACTGCTCCAGGGCTGCTGACACGTCCTCATAAACACTGCAAAAAGCGAAACAATAGTACATGATAGTTTTCTTTAAGTGGAGTTTGTTACATTGCTTCTTTTGAACAAACATACTAAACTAAATACATAGCACAGATAGTTTACACCAGTAGCGACTGGCCCATCAATGTAGTGGTTAGTGTACCTGGTTACTTAGCCAGGGGGTTATGGGTTTGATTCTCCATCCATAACAAATACTTGTGTGATAAGCACTTATTGTTTCTTCGGCGTCTAAGTGTAAAAAAATAAATCAAAGTGTAATATCTAATTATATACATATGTACAGACTTAGCATCTCAATGTGTATACTCACAACACATTTCACAGTGAAATGCTTATATGTATACATAATTGTGTAGTTTATCAGCCCTCATTACAATAACACAGGCTCTGGCTGCTTTGGGATCAGATAGCTAAGTTTGGAGATGACTAAGGGTTCTTTTATTTATTATATCAAACATTGATTTCTTACATCGTGTCATTGTAACAGAAAAATAAAATTATATACATCTAGTGTTAATGACGGTTCAAAGGCCTCTGTAATATAATATGAAACATGTGCTAAGCAGTGAACCAGTCCATTAATTACTTATTTATTCTAGTGTTCTTGATATATTCTGTTTAGCTTGCCTTGGGATATGAACAACATTAAGCCTCATATGTTTACTACTTCTAAGTGAACATTGATTTTGATACACCAATTTGTGTACGGCCGAGTGGCCATTAATTATTGTTCCACTGTTGGACAGAGCTCTTCTCTCAGAATGAGAAGGTTTAAAGCCATAGTCATACCACACTGGTAAATTATTAGTTGTTGCCAGATGTTGTATACCTTAGAATACATTACAGGGAAGACTGATATGTTTTTACAATGCTGTCCTTCATTTCCGCCCTGGTGATATTATCATGTTACAAATAGTTTTTTTATAAAGGCAGGAAACATACATCTTAACATAATTATATCATCAATCCCTTTGTTACTCCCAATGTTGGACATATAACTCGTTTGAACAGAGTTATGTAGATTAGATATCTTAATGAAATCATAATGTAGCCTCAACTTACTGGCCCTTGATATCGCCACTATCGTAGCCCTGCTTCCAAATCATACCCTGAAGCTGTTTGAGAGCGCCTGCCTTGCGGTCGGCCGACATCTGCCATTTCACATTGTTGACTAGCCCTTCAATTTGATCCTCCTTTGAAGCATCCTGGAATAAAAAACAATTCACAGTAAATGTTAATTAAAATGATGATAATAGTATTCATGGTAGGTGCAAAGAGAAGGGAAATGCAGGGAATAGTGTGTATGGAGATTGGGCAAGTTATTGAGTTGCTATCTTAGAGCCCGCGAGTTTGCGACTGCAGAATGACAGCAGAAAAATTATAAAATCTAAGATCACGCGAGTAGGACGGGAGGATCTTAAGCACCGTGCAGAAAGCGTGACTTACGCGTTTGATAGAGTTGCAATTGAAATTCAATTTTTGTTCTCCTATGCCATGACGTTTACACACTTCTTATATACGTTTTACACAATATTATTACACTTGACGGTATTTCAATTAATTGGTTCGCCCTACTGCGCCATAGTACTTGTTAAAGGTATTTAATAGGTGAATTATGCAAAGTTCAAAATAAAAGATAGGAAATAGCTGTTGCAAAACACCTGCTCACTAAGCCATGAGTCGGTTCTTATTGAGCAGACACTACATGATCGTCAGTCATCTCGCACCGCATATTTCAGAATGAACACCGCCATTGTGATTCGAAGGATGTCAGACGAATTTGTTTCCTTATATTAATAAAATGTTTGCTCCTCGACTCCACTTAAATAATATATGTATATCCATCCAGATAAAATAATAGAAATCTCCCCGTATACATATAATCTTTACTTCAGCTTCACTTCTGTCCCACCCGGACTTCACGCACATTTTTTAATGATATCTTTACTTTTATTCGAGCATGAAACATCTCATACACGGGTACATGGAATACTAAGTTACTGTACTGACGAGTGGAAGGGTGGCGTGGTATTAGTAGCCGGAGTCAGGCGGCGGGAGGGGAAGCGCGTTCCTTTAAGTGTCAAGTTAATCCCTGTGTGTTGTTTTAATGACTTTCCAAAAAAAAACTAAGTGTATTTTTTTAATTGCATACTGTACCTCTCCGGGGATAGCCACAGCGCCGTCAACACTACTCTCCTTGTCTTCGAGTGCAAGCTTCCTAAGCGCTGAGACAACCTCCTTCACATCGCCGGTCCCCCATTGAGTGTCCAAGAATTTTTTCACATTCTCCTCGACATAAGGAAAAAGTGTGTCCTGTGAAAAGAGAAAACAACAAATAATACATCTATAGATTTTATCTACACCTTTCATTTTCATTTAGGATCTCGAGTTTGAAGACTACATATCTATATGTACATAGACATAACAAAAAAAAGTTCTTTCAACAATATGCCAGATATGGGAGTATGTATAAAATAGTAAAGCCACTTGGCACTCGGACCTGCATACCCGTAGGGAACCAGACGTGATGTTATAATAATAACCATAGATACATTCCGCATTATCAGCTTGCCATGTTAAAGGGGTGCCCCCGCAAGATGAGTAACAAAAATGCTCCCTCTTTCCCCAAAGCTTTTCGTCCTCTGTTGGAAGAATAGGAGGGCAATTTAGATGTGGATTGTAACTGAAGTCAAAACTAAGGTTCATAATTATGAATCTGATGGATAGACTCAAAATGTGTACAAATCTACCAAAGATCCTAACAATTCCAAAAAGCTGTAAAATTGAGATATCTCCCTTCAACATCGTATATAACAACAGATGTTTCTATACAGGATAAATATTATATTACGCTGATCAAGGTGATTAAAAGTAACAGAAATGGCGAAATGGCCCGAGATGTTTAGGTAAAGCGTGGTCTATAGCGAGACGTTAACACTGATGTTACATATGGCCAGACGCAATGGCTGCCTGAAACAAATTTGTAATTTTGGGCCACACGCCTTTATATCATCACTTGTTCACCAAATTGAAGAAGAGACCTTTGGGGATAAAACTTCAACAACAATGAAAATCTCATACCAAGAGAAGAGAATGGACTATTGGATTTTTATCGGTGATCCTAATAAAACAGATATTAAGGACACTGAAATATTTTATAGTTAAAGACAGCTGTGCTGAATAAAGAAAATAATCCGAAATTCAATGTCACAATTCTAAGCTCATGTTCCATAAACTGCTTCTCGTCGACTACAAAATACTTTGTCTGTATAATGCACACTGACAGTCAATGTGGAATTGATGGGTTCTAAACTTACTTAACCCATTCAATATTATTGAGCAGGATGTATAAAATGATGCATATTCAATATCGAACAATGTTAGCTTCGTCCAGAGGTATTTCCGGAGCGTTTAACCTTTAAAGTATTGCATGATTTAAAAAAAACTCTTCCAAAGTGGCACTTGCCCACAGGCAGAGGTCAGCACAGACAATGAAATAGCAACCGTCGAGCAGTATAGAGTCACGATTTATAAAAAAAATTGCTAAATTGCCCGTAAATATTATTTTACGGAAATACTTTTTCGACCGAGAAACAGATGGAGGAGGGAATGCAATTTAGACTGATTCTTGTCAATTAACGCATTTCTAATTTTGCCATTTTAATATACTAAGAAAACTGGGTTGAATGTCATCACATCAGGCATTAAGTCCGCCCTGTGTGACCTAAGAATAGGTAAATAATAAAGAATAAATAAAATAAATATATATGATAAAACGCATAAGTAGCTCCGTCTGTCATCTGCTACGCTTACGTGGTTGAAATGATTTTAATGATATACAATTAAGGTAAGTAATTAAAATACGTTCATATACATTCACTTCTCAAAAGGGAAGAATACAAAGAAAATAATTGTCAAGCACTTTAGTTACAGCCGACCGAACGCGCGGTCCGTCCAATATTCGACGGTTTTGAGAATTTAAGAATGAATCAGAAATAAAAAGAATAAAAAGAAAAGAAGGACAATGACCTTTTTATTGCGCGTCGGTGGTAACCTGTTATCGATGGTATAGTTTTAAGTTCTAACTGGTCCATATTGTTTTGCGTGAACACTTTACCTCTACGCAACTAAATAAATACTGCTATTGAATTGCAAACGACAGAAAAAAAAATCAGTTATGTTATCTCGAAAAAAATGTTTAAATGAGTTATATGTAGATACACCATTCGATGCGGTATTTTTTCCGATTCAAATGATGTATACAACTCATATTCGCATTTTTCGAGATAGGACAAGATCGCTTTCCAAAGTCGATTTATACACGTAATATACAACTAATATTCAAGATTTCGATGAGGGAATTAAAAAGAAAATTAAAACATTCCAGAACGTTAGTAAAAGTGATACAACATAACCGCGGTAAACCATATCAAATACTAGTGCAAAGTTGACTATGGAGATGTTGACAACTGCTTATACAAAACTAGTTGCCATTTCGTTTAAGAAAAACGATTTTCAATGTAACAATATTTAAACACTACTGTTTTGATTAATAAATGAATTTAAACAAATTGTAATAACGCAATAATACTTAAACTACCGACTACTAAATACTACTACTATAATACTACTAATAATACTACTAAATACTAAACTAATGCTGATATATGGTATGTTTTAACAGTAACTCTCCTCGAACGCTAGAAGTAATCGTTAGAAGTGAGTAATTATTACGCTAACGGAAAGAAAATGAAATTTCCATATAGAGAATATTGATGTTCGTTGCTATTAGTAGTATTATTAGATAGCAATGCGACTCTCCCCGGTGACCCGCGGCTGTGAGAAAACCGTCCAATGATTAAGCATAACGTGAAATGTCGGTGAAACTCTCGCGGTCGTAGTCTACGGAGCGGCGAGC
>DWFO01001453.1:0-15864 GCA_018246595.1 Mimoniades nurscia nurscia | reverse complement strand
GTGGTGAGCCTATTGCCATATACCGGGCACATATCCAGACTCCAAGCCACTACTAGAAAATCTAAATTAGAAAATTTAGTAGTGCCCGACCCGGGAATCGAGTCCAGGACCTCCCGTTCGGCAAAAGCACTTGCAACCAACACGACCAACGAGGTGCAGTCTATTTTACAAAAATAGTATCTCATTGTAATGTATGAATAATTTAATCGTGCTGTCACAAGTCCGTGTCGTGTCGAGGTCGTGATTGTTCTCCATCAGAAGCAATCGGAAGATGTCCCGCAGAAACTATCGCACACGAAATTGGTCCAAATATAAAGGTGGCATCAAATATTATACTATATTTCCAGATGAAATGTGACTAATAATGTAAACTTTACGAGCTCTTCTTCTTTTAAATCGCGATATGAAGAAGAATCCCGAAGGTATCGTGTAGCTATGGGAGTGACCGTTTGTTTATATTGTACTGGTATTGAATAAGCCAGCAGATTACCTGAAATTAAATTGCCATTCTCATCTCAACACATCTATGTCATATCTAATCGTCTTATATCAATATTACATAGTTCCAAGTAGTCGTACTTCGTACAGGTTCTAAGATGTCAATGGTTACATCCGTTAAAATAAATTTGTATTGCTCTCATATAGAACCGTTGATCCCTTGCAGAACTAAATTGGAATGCGCCGTGTCTTTATGTAGGCGTTGTAACCAAATCCTTGAAATGGTAACATAATTGCAAGTTCCACGGGGTGACAGAATTAGGTCAGTGGTAATTCACGACTAAACTGTCCACAGAGGATTATACCGTCCAACGAAAATTCATATAACGTTAATTACCAGAGTAGTAGAATCATTTTTTAATCTGTTTTCAAGACAGTATTATAAAAGTTACTAGAGAAGCAGCCCTACACGTACGTACTTGGATCTACCTCGAAGGCCAGGTCAAAAGTTTCTTTAATATATGATTTAATAGACGGTTTCAATGAATGTAGAAGAGGCGAGAGAAGTCTGCCAGAACCATAGTAGGTGGGAATCCTTAATCTCTGCCTATCCCTATGAGAATAGACTGTTTAAAAAATCCTACACATAATACGATTTCCAGTATCGTTTTACTTGTAAATTAGTATATATCGTTTTACATGTATAGTAAAGATATATTTATTTAGGCAAATATAATGAGTACGTTTATTGAAAAGTAAAGTTATTTAATCAATAGCAATGAACTTTACTGCTAAGTTCACATTTCTCCTCTCTGATATACAAGCACATAAGCCAAATACTACTAAGCTGTACAACCACAACCTGACATTTCTTTGAGATAAAGTTCCTGAAATTATTCCTTGTAAAATAATGTATTCTGTACATACGAGTACGCTTATATGCTAATGCTTACATTTAAAACAAACATATTATGTAAAGTTACAATTTGCCCTTGCGATTAATTGATCTTTGATAAACTTTATGACGAAAAAAAACAGGAACAAAGAACACTGAAAAGTGGGCTGTACAGCTCATAGACCGTTGCAATTACTCTCAACAAATGTTTGTTTATATATTGTCTATAGTGTTGACATTAGTGACTCTATCAATATGCCCGTAGTTTTTCAGTCGCATTTTTATTGTCTTCCTTTATAAGGTTTTCAATAGAACGATTTGTCTCGTATTGTAGTAGGGGACATGATTGAACATGCGTTGTCCAACGAATGCACGGTGCCGTGGCTATTCGTTAAATTGACTCTATCATGGAGGTTGAATATTCTGCTATTGTTTCGTGTAGCGAGCGAGTCAAATATTCGTGTGGGTTGTAACACGGCCTTGTAAAATATTTGCCATCTAAACCTGCGTCCATCTAGCAGCGGGCTTCGTCAGCCATAATGAATTTCTACGTTAAGGTATTACTTAACGTAGAAATACCACTACACTAATTGTAGTGCAACTAAACGGAGGTAAAACGATAGATTTATTAGTGCCTGTTGATAATTTTTCCTCTCTGCTGTGGTGAACTGCGGTGAACACCACCGTACCATCCATTCATCTAAATAGGGATCAATATGTCGATTCATATTTTTTGCTTCACGTTAGCAACCTCTGATGTACAATGGAATATCTGCCGCCAAAATTGAGGTACTCACTAATATAAGGTCCATGAATAAAAAACTAATAATACAATCTACTACAACACTAACACAAGATATTAAGCACAATATTGTTACTAGCAAACGAATAAACTATGGATGTCATATCTGAGAACAGAGCTTTTTTTTATATTATTATAGATTTAACTATAATTATTTTTGCTTCCATGCGATCTTTGTGGGTGGGCGGTACATACTAAATAAAAGTATTCATTCACCAACACCAACCGATACTTAGAGTGTTCTGACGTCATGTTAGCTTGTTATTACATCCATGACATAAATACAAATGCGAAAATATTTCCTCCCTGTCTAATACACTGGCGATTTTGTTGGCCCAATAAACATACTATATATTGACAATGTTTTTTGGTGTGCGTGAATGTGTGCGTATGTGTGCGTGCGTAATTACATGCGCGTGTGTCATAAACAGTGTTCATATTTTTTGAAGGATATGTATACATTGATTATGTTTTCGTATACCTACCTATAAATTCATTAAACAAAATCTATAAATCATAGTTTACGCAAATGTATCCCCCCAAAAAACCATGGAAACGATACCTCTTTTATCAGATGTTAAATTATGCCAACTCATGACAGAAAACAAAGATGTTTGGTAATTGTTATTAATAGTATCGTCACAGAATAAGTTAAGTCAGAAGGTATCTTACCACAGAGTTTAACAGATCAGACAATACTCAAACAATACAATGCAGGAAAACTCAAATGCAGAACCACGGTAAATCTATTTGTGCCATGATTATACGTAGGATATGTCTCGAATTTTGAATATTGAATAAAATGTAACCTCACACTTCATATTAATACTTCAGTCTGTAATCTGTATCGTCCTATTATTAATAAGAATAAAAGAATACAAAATTAACTTTAAGTAAGTAAATGTGAGCTAATAATTCCTTTGCTTATATAAATTACTTTCGAACATTTTAAAGGATACTTAAAAAGCAAAGTAACATGCCAATATTTCGATCCAGTTGCACAGACTATCGTCGTGGTAATACTGTGGGGGCGATTAATAAAAGCTAACGAGTATTAATTGTCGTTAAATCAAATCGAAGAATCAATGTAACACCTGAAATTGTATCTGCACCTCGAAGATATAAACCTTTCATTGGTCCCTCATAACGGAAGGCATTTCTGTGAGTTCTCTGATCTGTGGCCCCGGTAACGGCTTACCATGTCTATACAAATATTTCCCGATCTGTCTGTTTGTATATTGATTTATTTATCTCCATGGAATAACCGTATGTTGCACTTTGCAACTATACATTTTTAAATCAAAATTGATTATATGCGTTGGATTTTCTTACCATCGATCTAAGTAGGTACATATTTTTATTTTCGACTCTGAGTCGTACTACACATTTTGTCAACGCGCTCATAAAAACACCGTATAATAGGGAACCACGAAAATAAATCACAGTTTAAAAACGAGTTACCAAATTACCAACAATTTAGTTACTAGACCATTTTATAACTAAGTGGATATATGTATTAAATATTAACACGCTATATCAACAGCGAATCAAATCAGAAGTTTCACTCGTATAACCAGCATTTGTAATTATATAATAAAATGTAACAAAATATAACTATAATAAATGACAAGCAAACCAATGAAACTATACTAAACTCTCATAACATTGCATTCGTAATAAAAGAGAGGTGTAAACAAAAAAACGACATTAACGCGCTGAGTATATCTCCGCATCGATCAATTACATTCGAAATAAGAGCATTTCTTATCAATAATGGATCAATCACTATAGTTCGTGTGTAGTAGATTGGTCGTTGGAATAAAATAAGAGAGACAAAAGAACCTCCACGTGGCGACTGACATCGAAATGCCATTAACATATATATATCCGTCACTCCCATTTAATACCATAGCGGTACTAATAGTTTATCCATAATTTCAGAAATCCAAAATTATTTAACACTAAATGACTATTTTTAATTAAATACATTGTATGTAGTAAGTATTCGACAGCATCAAAGTGAATTACATTGCTATATTCGTAGATCTAAATACTTATAAGGTAAAAAATTGTACCATCACGCCTGTGATTCCCGAAGAGATAGACAGAGAAGCGTTGTAATCTAAAGGCGTACTGTCATCCTCAAATACAGAATCATGAACATTTGATATGCGATATTGAAAATGTATATGACAAAGAGCCAATATGTGTCAACCGAACCATACAAGTCAGACAATATTGGGTGCATATACCTAGTTCAATCAAAAGCTACGAGATTCAGCTCGAACAATTCGCACTAACTAAAATCTTAGTTTTAGTTACTTAGTCGCTCCTTATATTTTGGGCAACGCTTTTATATTACTCTTTTACTTCTCTACAATCGTATAAAAATTATAAAATAAAAGGGTGAAATAGCACCTGCTACACGATGATCGCTGCACATCCTCCTAATCCCATTGCTGGGCATAAGTTTACTTCTACTACAATTAATATAAATACGGTTTAGAATTTTTTTATTCACTATCTGTGTGTCGAATCTTTCAAGTAATTTTCAAACTCCCGGTAAGTTTTAGCAAAATATTTTTACTATCGTAACTGAAACCCGATGCTTTTAAATGCATATATGTAATTAGAAATATGAAAACGGTGGTGAGATTTTACCATTATTGGTCACTCATCATGGGACCGACCGCACTCAACATTACTTCATATGACTGTTACATTACTATGATCAGGATCGGGATTTTGCATTCGGTATACTATAACATATCAACATTAAACTGCAACAGCGTGGGCAACTTGTGCTTTGCAACCCCAACCAGTTTGCCCACCATGGGGATTATGAGCAAACACTCCTGAGGGGAGACCTTTGTCCAGCTGTGGACTTAGGCTAATGACAATAATGGCGTTAGATATAACTATACGCAGCTCTTGTTTGTAAAACACTTGTGTAAAAACTTTTTAAAATCTATCATTAAACTAGTTCAAGCGATCCAAACAAAAAAAAACAAATGTTGCTTTTAACAATGAAGTTGTGTTTAAACAATGACAAGTTTCCCACAGTTAACCTTTCACTTTGTAGCTTTATCTGTTCACGATTGCAATGCAACTGTGTGTAAGCTACTTGAGTGCGACGAACAATCTATTAGCGTGTTTAGAAGTTGCTATGAAACAATCATTATTATTACCCACGTAACATCACACTTGTAATCACCGAAGAGATAGGCAGAGAGTAATACGGTCCCACGTTTCACCAGTTACGTTTACGGCCCACTATGGAATAGATGGTGAGTTTATTATCATACACAGGATAGATATCCAGACTCCGAGCTACGAGTATTATTGGAAAATCTAAGTTAGAAAAATCCAACAGTGTCCAACCCAGGATTTGAACCCAGTACCTCCGGATCGACAGTCACGCTTCCAACCAACAAGACCAACGACGCATTCTGTCAACGATTTTCGTACCTATATACTCGTATGTCATTCTACTGTCATAAAGGTCATACTACTGACATAAAGGTCAGAATGAGAGGGTTAAGTCCGCGTAGTAACTGAATCGAAATTTATTGTATATTTTTAAAATTGAAACGAAATAACTTCCGTTAAAAGTAAGGTTCGAATGAAACTGACCGTAAGAGACGTTAAATTTACATAAATCATTCGCATATTCATTAAAATAGTGTTTAGGTTAATTAGGTATTTAGTGAAACAATGTTTTATAAGCATTTTTGTTAATGGTACCTAAGTATTTTGTTAATGGTAAACGTATGAGAGTAGGTTATTTTTTAACGGTTTATTTCATATACTGTACAAACAAGAATACATGTATTCTAAATACAGATCTACGTGTAATAACAATTGTTATCCTAATATTTAAAAAAAAGCTACAGGGTGCTACTCGTAGTAAGTAGGTACAAATGTTTCATTAAATATCTTTCAGTGGCGACTATTTATTTAACAATTAGCGATGCCGTTGGGCAAAGTGCACCGATTTGACTTAGACGAGCCCCGAAATTGTTCAGCGTATGTACGGTTAATCAAACATTTTGTTGAACGACGTAAAAAGTTATTTATTTACGGCCTTACTACTACGCACACGTCAGTACGAGTATGACCCCTAGTATAATTTAAATACATTGCTTGTTAAATATATAAAAGATGGTCCCCATATTTTTCAGTTGGTAATTAATGGTAAAGTCACTTGATTTGAGATCAATAAGGGGAGCAAAATAACGACCGTGTCGAAATCGTTTTATAACGAATATTTTTCTTAGTTGCCTATAATAAGTGATGATGTTAGATTGAAATCGTAGATCGGAGAGTTTGTTCCTTTGGCTGTATAGATGTTAATGTGAGAGGCTTCTGTACCGCTACAAGCGATCCAGAGGCGACGTTGCCATTCTTTATCATACCGCGCGGCTCCCGCCGCTGCTCGAACGCCGCTGGACGCGCGAATTACTTATGCAATGTAATCAATTTTTTCATATGCAAAAATTTCATAATATCGATTGGATTGTCATTTAATTAAGATATGAATACCCGGTATTATTTTTTAGTAAAATTGGTAAATTAAAACAGAAAATTAAATAAGCACACACTCATATTTTGGAATGCTCGTCCGTTCTCTAGCGCCGCGAGCTCCCGTTGAATTAAAGACAGAACGTTGTCTACACGAACAAATAATTTATAAGGTTGAAAGATCTGATGATGGCACGCTTGTTGTACCTGTTATTAAACCAGATAATTGTCCAGGTAAGGTTGTGTGAGGATTATGAGGCGACAATTAGTAAAATACTGAAAGATATTCAATGAAACTCAAGAAGGTTCCAAATGCGTGTTTATTCTAAACCAAAATAATATAAGTATGCCAACGTTATAAATATTCTATTCGTATACACTTTAATACGATTATATTATACATACAAAACACTATTAATAATAAAACAATTTGCGGTAACTATTCATTGAAAAACAACACAATTTAAATCCTGAACGCTCACTAACTCGATATTCCAGAATATTCCCATAACCCATTTTGAAATTTCGATAATGTAACGTCATTATGTTGCGGACGGGCTAAGTAAATAATAATGACGGGTCTTATTACACTCTCGTACTGGCGACTCGCGTTAGCGGCGTGCGACTGTACCATGCGACTGCGGTATGCGTCGTTTTAACCAAACATAAGATGTTAATGTACCTATTTGTAAAGCGGGACTTTGTAGCGTTGCTAATAAATGAAACTACTTGAAAACTCTCGTTTGTTGCCATTCAAAGGGATTACCAATACCCAAAGGGGTGACGACTAGGAGGCAAGAAAATGTTTTGGCGTTAGAGAGTACGTATATACATATGTTTATAGGAATACCAATAAGAGCCCAAAGCAATGAGAGTTCTTTTTCATAATAATTAAAGAAAGGACTTTGCAAATTTTTACAACAAAATGAACATTACAAGAAAAAAATTTATTGAAAAAGAAACTAAATACAAATGTTGTAGGCGTTCCGAAGAATCATTAAGCTGGACTGACAATATTTGTCTTTAGAGAATCTTATTTGACCACATAAACATTTTCAATTTTAGTACTGAGTTAACGTTATCTCTACCGAACCAAATCCACTGGAAATATTCCTGCTACTCAACCCTCAAGTTAGTTTTGGTGTCTTGAAAAATATGATACACATCCAAGAGCCAATTTATAACAACCCTGTTTCCCAGATCTGTCAGGATCTGTCCTGAAGTGAGCAGACATGGGTCTCCTCTCATTCCGAGAATGTCAGATTGGCTAACTACAGGCTGCTAGACTTCACAGACCACGAGTAACTTCAATTAAAGTTTTTCAACCAATTTTTAAATACTGCTTCGCAACAAAATTGTTAAGTGAATATGCCCGTTTACCATTACCGCATGACGGAGCCGCAGTGGCCGCATTCGGAGCTTCATAGAAAATATAATGACCGCCCCAATTATATTCACATTCCCGTAATATTTGAATAGAGTAGTCATTACATCGAGACGTCACAATTGTTGAACTAGCAGAAGTGGAACGGAGTCACGGATGTGGAGAAATTCATGTTTGGATATTACATATTATTATTATTATTATTATTTATATTACTACATCGTCTGGGTAATACGGCATAGGCAGAGAGAAACCGAGTGTCCAATGTACATTGCAGATCTGCCATGTTATTGTTGTCGTAGTTTTATTATTTTGTTCATGGACACACGCCAATTTCGATGATTTTCCATCAATATCGTCATCGATTTATTATTAAGTCACGTTCTTAACGTTTCATTAAAATGATATATACATTTCTGATAATAAAAATTGTAGTTTATTGAATAGATACATTTGTTCACTAGCATTTAAGTTTACAGCTTTATTGAACGGCAAACGTAGTGATATTTTGGTAACAGACATCATACTAAGATGGTATGCCTTCTCTATAGTTTCCCAAATTTATTATAGCTTCTATCCAAGTGAGCGGCGGTTTGCGAACAATAGATTCAAGAGAAGCTACTCCACTCCACTTTATATTTGTATTGCTTACGTCCGCTCCCTTTTTCATTTTTATGCTGACCTTACGTTGATATGCGAGCAGGCATAAAATATGTAGACTGAAAGAATCCGATGGAATTTTACGCTTAAAGAGTTTTGTGAACTCCGTTATAAGAAATGTGTACCTGTGTTCAGACAGTGTATGCATGAGTATTTATACCCCAAATGTTATATTTCCAATTATTGTACTTGTGACGTCACTCGTAAGACTAACATCCGTTCCATACGATGCCTTATCTTTCAGCTTTAACCATATCGAATTTGAACAACAATTAGTGTTTTCTATAATTATAGTAATCACACACCGAATCCACTAAGAAACATGATCCACTTAATCGTACCTATCAACCACTAAATGTACAGAATCGATTCACTAATAAGACTAATTTATTAAATCATTATCAATTGTCTTATTGTAGTAATAATATAATTTATGTTTAGTATTTATGTAGTAATATTATAATTATGACGATTACGATGACGATTTATGGAGGTGTTCTATGATGATGTGTTGATTGTGTATTTAGGCAAGTTGTTAATGAATAGTAATAGTCTAAATTTCTACTGCAGAAGGTACATACATCCCTGCATTTGTTCGACGTGTGCTTTCGTTATTCCAATGAGAAAGATACGGTACAATGCATACATATATGTATTCTCTTTAATACTTACGAGTATAAAAAAGGACAATCAAATTTCTGTTCTAGGCACAGTACCTGGAATTCTGTAACAAAACGGGAAATTTTCGTTTCATAGATATTTTCCAATAAATTCAGCACATGACTCCGTCATCAAATCACTCTTGTCATCTAGGTCATCTAGGTCGCTATTCAATTAGTCAGGTACACCAATATCTTGCTTGAGGCATTTCCGTCCATCTCAAAATTGCTGTGGGACGACAATAAGTTTGGACAATGTATTTTGAACCTTACCGCTTATGCATCACGGTTAGTTTTAGGTTATCAAGTAACAACTAAGACTAGCCTATGCTTAGTTATCCTAACAGTTCGAATCTTACCAATTACTCGGATTAAGTGATTGGGTTACGTAGAGACCAAGGTTGTATAGAAATTCTGTGGGTCCATTAGATATTTGGGTCAAAAAAGTTTGAGGGCTTCGAGTAGGGTTGTATAATTTATTTATGCAAAAAATTATGAAACCGCTAACGGCGAGTATATTAGATTTTCAATCTCTTTTTTGAAAGTCAGCCAACAAGATAGTGTTTGTATATTATTAGCAAAAATTTTTATAACTATTTTGTATTTTATAGTGGCTAGCCTGTTGGTGCAGTCTATAGTGATACAATATGTTGCGTCGGGTATCGTGGATTCGATTCCTACCCAAATATCAGGTTTTATGTATTAAAAAATCTGCATAAATTATATAATTCTATGTATGTAGCTATGTATATATCTTCCATATTTTAGGTCGTCCAGTTTAGTGGTACCAGTACAAAACAATTGTTTCACAAAAAAGTAAACCTGCATTTCATGTCTCGTTTTTTTTAAAGAAATTGCCATTAAATCAAGCCATGCCCTTTCCGGGTATTGCAAAATACACCATTCCTCATATCATATCACATTATCACACCCACTGCAATAATATAACATATCAAATACATTCGGAACTCAAAGCACACCCACATAAAAAGGCTCCATAAATCTAACGCGAAGGCTATTGAACCTCAAAAAACATTTCCGTTTCATTGGGCAGCGTGTTCAGAAATGGTCGATGTAGAATGAGTCTGTAGCAAATGCTGTATTAGCATATGAATGATACACGCTAAAGCCCCCAGGTGGGGTGCTCGTGCCGGAAATAGGCTCTAGCGTGACTACGGCTTCCTTTTGGGATGTACAACGTAAATCGATTTCTGTATAATCTTTTCTATATACCTACATATAAATATTTTGTAACTTTACGTGAAAAAAATAACATTTACGTAGTTAAATATATTTTTCTGCTATTTATAAGAAGTGTCTTCAGAACAACTGCATTCTATTCATCATCATCTCCACTCTAAGAGCAGTTTTATCCCCGCGATGGTCATGTGAGCGGGGGATTCCGCGAGCAACATTTATCGGGTTTAGTTGCCGCTTACCACGCCTTGGTATCCTGGCATGGGTCAGGGGATGTATTCTTTCTCTGCCCCGAATTTAGTTTTTTAGGCAAATTAACTTATATTGTTTTCTCCAAACTAAATCATAAATAATATGTAGTATAATAATATACGATAATTCGTTTGAAAAGCTGGCTACACGCTGCATAAATGTAAACGCTACGAGTAAAATAATACATATCTATTTAATTACCAAAATCAGATAAGGGACACTGCTTCATATTGTAAAGTTGTCCATGGTGCAAATCAGAGGAGATCAGCGAATGAATGAACGTAACACATTATTTATACAAAATTTACATTAGGTGAAGATTATAAAACATCCCAAATTTATAAGCAAATCGATTTGTGTCAATTCGTTTAATGATACTTGCTTTACTATTACCTACATATATGTTTTATCAATAACTTTCTAACCTATGAAAGCAAGTTACATGTTTGTGATAATTAAATATATGAAATAAAAGCCGCTATATCTCCACATTTGTTACACAAAACAGCGCACAACGCACGTTTAATGTAGTAATTAATATCAGTTTTGGTTTTTGACATGAACGTGACAGGAAATGACTGACAATTAGGAACCTACTCGTACGTTTGATATTTTATACATGACAACTTTAATGACATATTAAATTATGTAACATCAATTTATCTCTGATGTTTATGGAAGTAATTAATTGAATCACGTGTTAAAAAAATAGAGCACGAGGTATATCTTCGAATTGCATTCTACATTATTTAAGTGACACGTTTATTTTTACTATTAAAGGTACCGAGACCCGGATGACGTCTGAAGTGGGATAAATCGAAACATAATCAAGTGACTTAGTATTATAACCTATTTATCGCGTAAGTTACGTTTAAAGATGAATTAACGTAACGGTGACAAAAAAATTAACATTAAGCATGTAACTCTCGTAAAAGTAGGTAAAGGGGTGTAGTACCGTCGCACATAAATTTATCATTTATAATAAACGCTACATCTTCTAATTCGCAATGTCGCAAAGAAAGCACATGCGAGGCACGTCTAGCCCGGAACGGCGCGACTGCACTGATTTCAGTCTCTTTTTGCTTTTCCAATGATAGATAGATTCGATTCTTTTATTAGGAGGTGGAGTTCCTTTAACGGATTCCTTTTGTTGGCGCTCGAACAGTTCTTTATTTGAGAGGCTTTTGTTAGTTTGTTGGAGTGGTTTAAAGTAGCGGAAAGCATTAAATAACGTTGAATGGTACAGTTTGTTTACTATTTTTCATTGTGAAGAGATAAAAATTTCTTTAAAATATTTCCTGGCTACAATTGGTAATATTGGGAGATTAGGCGTCAATGTGTTGATAATTAAGATTTCCTAATTTATAAGCCTTTTAGTATATTTTAAACATTACATTGTATTATTATACATCATATATATTATTCAACGTTCAAAAGAGGAATGCAAAAGGTCTTATTGAAAACCTTCCCTCATTCTCGCAGTAAAAGTTCTATTTCAAAACCACTTCCGTCTCTGAGCCGAGAAAGAATATGTCTTCTGACCCGATGCTGAGATACCAGGGTGTCATAAGAGGCGAATAAAACTACTGCAGGCAGATCTATTTATATAATACAGCCTATTTTGACGCGGCTCAATGCTCTGAGCACCGACGAACAACAGCGTAGGCGTTGCGCGAAGCTATGCTTTGCGATTCTCACTCGCGTGCCCAACGTTGGGATTATGGAAATAATCCCTCAGGGGAGCTCTATGTCCTGCAGTAAACTGCAATAGGATGATTATTATGATGATAATTAAGCTATCACTAATGTTGAACATTATTCGAAATCGCTCGAAAAATCAAATGTAACATACACGAATCGTTCAACAATAAAATACTTATAGTATAAATCTAAGGAATTCCACCACCACTACTAAGTTAATCCCTTGCGACAATAAATTGAAAAATACATTTTTTGTGAAGTTTGCAGTGTAGCCAATTAACTTCAGTATTACTAGTTTAGTTATACTTGAAAATATAAGGTAACACAGCTGAGGAGCGCCTCTCGAACTAAATATTGAAATAGGATCGATTCCCGATTGCCGTCTGCGAATCGACTTCTTAGCTATTTTTAAATCACAGGTTAAGTTCGTTGCGGACTGGAGTTATTTCGTACTACTTATGTTTATACTGGCATTGGGTGTATTTTACAGAATTGGTACGAACTGAAAACTTGTAATAATGTTATTGTCGTTGAAGGAGACCATCAAGAGGAAACGAGCACACCTCATAGTTCAAATAAACATGTTCTTTAAAGGAGTGTGAAGGCCACCCACTCAAACTTGGCCAGCGTGGCAGGTTATGGCCTTAACCCTCTCTAAAAGAGACCCATGTTCCAACATTAAACGATACAAGGCTGGGAAATAAAATTGTCTACACATTTTTCATGAACCTACATGTATGTGTACCTTCTGTTTCCTTTTGGTCTTCATTCGTATTTATAACTTTTTAACTTTCTAATGACATTAGTAGTAATGTCATATTAGTAGTAATATGAAATGTATAGATATATTCTATATTGAGACGATTATGTGTCCATGTCCATCCTTGTCCAGTTTAAACACCTTAAAAATTATCTATTTAAATATAAATTTATACGCATATATGTAATTTATCAGCCATCTGGTTGCCGTACCACGAGCTCTCTTGACGCTTACTTTGGAATCAGATGGCCGTGTGTGGAGATTTCCGAGATATTATTATTATTATTTATGTAGTTGCGATTAAACGTCATAAAATTACGTATGTTGAGACTTGTAGAACACAATGGTATGTACATAATATAAAATACCATTGGCATACAAAATGACACTAAGGTTCTATTCATATGTGACATGCGATTTTTTTTTGATATTTTTTTCAATAAATACTTTATGTCAGTTCTTCTTCTCCGTGGCGCAACTTGTCTCATTTTAATATCTTGGTATATAAAATTTCGAGCTTATATAAAATAAATACCATTGGCATACGAAATGCCACTAAGCTTCTGTACTTACGTGATACGCGATTTTTTTTCAGTTTTTTTTTTCAATAAATATTTATGTCAGTTTTTCAACATAACGGGTGAAACGTGGGAATGTACCACACTTATCTACCTACATCTTCGAGGATTAAAATCGTGATACTCGTATTACGTTGTCGCTGATGTAGGTATTTAATATTTTATTAAATGATTCACGTTTCATAGTGTTTACAATTTTTAAATATAGTTCGTGTTAACACGCACTTATCACAAATGGCTTGTCAACTGCCTAACTGTCGACGCGTCCGAATGGGCCTGATTTATTTTATTGTATGCATAAATGAGCGTTCTGGCCGATCGCAAATATATGTCGCGTCTAGAACACGAGATTTGGATAAATTTATAGACAAACTTTTAGGCGTTCATTATACATTTGAATGCGACATAATATTTTATATATTTGTCACACACTAATGAAAATGTAGACGAGAAACGTGGTCCAGAATTATAGCATGGTTATATTATTAAAATATCTCGTGAAAGTATCTGGGGGATACAGTCGTAAATAAGTCACGTCGAGAATTAAAATCGTTTCAATATGTAATAATGCTATATTTTATTACGACGTTTTATTTCTATCTAAATATCTTTTTTAATGTGTAGTGAAGACGAAATTAGGTTTCATGTATAGATTTTTGGCCTTAAAAATATGTAACAATCCCTCGGTGTCGCCAATCAACGGATTTCATCAATCTTGAATAGAACTATTGGAATAAGATTATTAGCATCAGTTAGTATGAGCGCCGGCAGCGCCGGGCTGTGTATGTAAGAAAGTACATAGAAAAAACTACATAATTTTTACCCCATTGAACATTTGGTAATGAAAGGTTAGAAAAAGTACTGAATACGCGCAATTTTGTTATACACATTTATAGATGAATAGTTCTATATTTATTATTTATTATTGTAATAGTACGTGTAGAAGCAGATGCACCTCGCCGACAACGATTCTGGCAGCGCCCATGTCGGGTAGTATTAGACATTAAAAATAATCATTATTTAGTGTCAATTGTTCTTTGTTGTCAGTTACTTAGTAAGGCGGTGCGAACACCTGTACCCTACGATCCCCAGCCCGCTTGCCGAGCGTGGGGACTGTGGGCATAACCTTAGGAGAGCCCTATGTCCAGCAGTGGGCTGCAACAGGCCCGATGATGGTAATTATTAATAGGACTGTAATAATAAGCCAGTATTTTATTATTTTACTATATGCAACGGAGCTCTGACTGGCTATAGGACCCTTCAAACTGAGAGACTTATAGTTCCCATAACAATTTTTTACGCTAAAAAGGTATGTATAGGTTTTACTTGTAACGAAGAATATCATTTCTCTAGAAGTTTCTTCTACTCGTCCGCTCCTGATAGGCTGACACTATTACCTTATTAGTTGATAATTAGAAACAATATAGCAGATATAGAACGACCAGAGAATACTATCGGTTATTAGAAATGCCATGGAAAAAATGAAAGCATCGATTAATTAGTCATGAGACACAACAATAATCTCAAGAATGTGTACCATGAAGAGATATTACCCCCCGGAATGCTTAATGCGCCAAGATATTTGTTTACTTAATGCGCTGTATTTTAAAACTGAAAGTAAACACATTAGCGGCTCTATTTGAGTTTCACCTCGACTTAAGTGACGAGTGGATGTAGAGTAAGACACGGATATAGAGATCTCGTCGCATTGGTACACTACAAACCAATAATTTTTCCTTTCATAATCATATATTTACATATACTTAATATAAAAAAAACCATTGTATTATTAATGTATGTTATTAATACCTTTGTGTAAATAAATGGGCTATACTGTTTGGAAATTTTGGATATGTGCCTGGTATATGGCAATAGGCTCACCACCTATTCCATCGTGGGACTTAAAAGTAACTGGTGAGACGTGGGAGTGTTCTACATTCCTCTGCCTACCTCTTCGGGGATTACAGGCGTGAAGTTACTTTTTTATTATTATGTGTTTTTTAATGAAATAACTGTG